>VDFB02351305.1:0-35882 GCA_007258455.2 Sequoia sempervirens
CTTATTCTAGAATATTCTTGATGACAGTTGGCACATGGCACATGGCACATTTTAATTTGTTGTTTCTGGTTTCTCTAAGATACTTTTAAGTTGACCTTTTGAATTCCTTGTTTCTATAAAAGGTCATCTTTTCCAACATTTTTATTTTAAGTTCAGAATTTGTGGATGTCGGAGGAGAACAAAATTCTTTTAAGTTTTGTTCTTTTTTATTGTTTTTTGAACCATTCTAGCATAAAAATTTGTATGCACATAGACATTAATTGATATCAGAGCTTTATGGATAGCTACCTATCTCAGTATCTTTTGTAGCTGGTTTTGTAAGTTCAACTAAATAAGATTGTATGCTACGTCATTGAAGGGTGCATACAGAACCTATTTGGTGTCCATAAATGAAACCCCCTCTTTAAAAGCTTGCATTGTTTTATACGTAGTTCTGAAGCAATCTGGTGAAATATAAAGTGGTTTGCTCTATTTCTATTAATTCTTTGGGGCATCCATGGAGAATAACCAGGATAAAAATTTTATTTTTAGTATTTTTTATGTTTTACTTTAAATTAGATGTTTAATACTTTGAAAATGTTCCAAAAAGAAAATATAAGTGAAAGGAAATAGTTTTTTGAAAATCTTTTATTTTCCATTAAATTGCTAAATGCTTAATGCTAAATTTACTAAAGTGATAGCGAAGAATTTGTGTTATTCATAAAATATTAAGTTGAATCTTTCGATTTCATGATGTAATTTGATTATAAAATGAATTTTTATGTGAAATATTAGTAATTCTTGGCAAATCTAGAAATAACTATAGTCCCTTTGAGATTAACAACATATTATCACATCATTACCCAAGAGTGGCCCTAGTGCAACCATGACCTAGTTATCAAAGACTTGGGATTAAACATAATTCAATCTTTGCTCTGTAAATGCATAATTATTTCTTAGGTTGTCTTTGTTTAATATCTTCCAAGAAGGATAGGCACACTTGTGGTACTCATAGGTGTGGATGAAGAAGGGTTTCCCTAAAATGTTGAAGAGGTGGTGTAATAATAAAGTTCAATCCATGTGTGTAGTTGTTTTGGAGCTTCAGGAATAGGAGGAGCACCAAAAGTATGTGTCCAGGTGGTGGTGGGAGGTGGAGGATTAGTGTCAAGGGTACCCAAAAGTGTAATATTTTGAAATGGTGAGGTGTGACCAAAATCTTTGGCAAGGCTCATTGCAAGACTAGGAATATAGGTTTGATTTAGCCCTAGCGATGGAGTTGTGAAACCTTGTGTTAAATTTTGTGCTACAAATGTCAGGGAGATAGGAGCTATATTTTCAAAAGCTTGATGTTCTACAAGTTCCTCGCTAGTAAGCTCAAATTGATTATTTATGACATCCTCGATCTCATATGGTCTTGAAGGAGATGATGGTTGTTGTGACGGGGTAGCATGACTCAGATCGAACTCTAAAGGATTTGGATCACTTGAGGTAAATGTAGCTTTTTTTCTCCTTGATTCTCTTGTGTTGTGATCTTGTCTTTACCATAAATTTTTGTCACCTATGGGAGAGTTATGTTGAGTTTTCTAATGTTTTAACTCTTTAGTTGAATCAAATATAGGTAAAAGGGATGCTCTAAGTCTTTTGGGATCAATGATGATAATGGAGGGTGAAAAGATGGATGATGTGTAAAGTGATCTTTGCAAATGTTTTGGGACAACACTTTTGACTTGAGTTTGATGTTTTGATATTTTGATGTTGGGATAAAGGATGTTTATGAACTTAGAAATCTTTAGGGTAGACTTGTGACCTTCAAGATGAGATAGTTCAAAAATGATAACTACCTTAACTATGTGCATGGAAAAGGATACATTTCACATACAAAGTAGCTAAGTTAGCAGTTGGTTTGATGTTTAAGTCACAAACTGTTGGTGTATTTGAAATTTTGTAATGTGGATGAAGTGAAGGATGAAATTTGATGAAGGGGTGAGTGAAATTTTTGACCCAATGTTGACCTAAAGTGAACCTTTGTTTTGACAAGAACAAGGTAGTGAGAATGATGCTAGACCTCTAAAAATGTTCAAATCCTAATGACTCAATGATTTAGATGAGAGGAAGAATGGGAATTTTCAAACCTATTCAAGCTCTCCTAGATCAAGCATAAAATTTTCTCATCAAAGTGTAACAATTGTGGTAAAGTATTGAAGCACACTTTTGACCATACCTTTTTCTATGATTCCTATTTCTAAAATGAAGTGATGAAGATTTTCCCCTACAAATTTTGATTGTTCGATGAATCATTTATAGGAGTTTGGTATCAAGTAGAAAGATTAGGGTTTTGACTCAAAAAGAATGCATATAAGGGTGATCCCACAATAGTGGTTTACAATTTTTGGCCAAATTGGACATTGAACTAATTTTTTCTAACCAAATCTTCATTTTCGGGCACCTATAGCAACTAAACCGTGAGGAATTTGAAGATGATGAAAACTCGAGTTTCATGAAATTTTGTCTGTAGATTCTAAATATATATTTTTCAATTTGTTTTGAATCAAATTTCACCTCTTTTTCCATCTCCCTCAAAAACTAGTTTTTTTCAGAAAACAACATTTTTAAGGAGTGACGCTCACCATATAACATATAACTTTTTTTCCATGAAGGATAAAATTATAATTCTTTCAAATTTATATTTGTAACTGTAATATCTAGTTCTTCCACTTTGTTATATGGTGTTTTATTGAATATTTTTTCCTTAATCAAGTTTCGAAGTCAAACCAATTACAATTCAGACATAGGTAGATTGTATAACGTGTAAATTTTTTTGTATATATCTAAATTCTTTTTTTTTTTTGTTAGATCAAGGACTTGAATATCTGGTGCACTCATATTTTCCAATTTTTTGTTTTGATAATATTCTATTTTTTGATATGTGTAGAACAAGGAGCTTCATTTCTAGTGAAAAACCTACATTCACAAGAAATAAAAAATAAATATAATAATTAAATTAAATTTATTTAAAATTATACTTTTTGGGAAGCCTATAATAAGGACTACATACTTAAAAAAAATAAAATTAAATGAATTTATTTGATCCCCCAAAGGTAAATCAAAAGTGGTTTTTTATCAACATTTTGATAGGTGTAAAGGAGACTCCATTATACTTATGGTTTAAAACTAGCAGGCTTCTATCCAAGGGGGTTTGATATAAGGTAGTTTTATCAAACCCTCTTCAATTGGAATGCTTTAAATGGAACTTTTTAAGGTTTAAATCATTATATTTTCTAAAAATATGTGATTTCAGCAACAAATAGAATCTCCTAGAAATTGTAAACCAGCTTTGTGGGATCACCCATAATTCTGAACTATACCTTGAAACATGTCTATAAAAATTTGGTACCAACCTATCTCTATTTATGTGAAGCACTAAAATGTGTTTCTTGAGAGCTTTTGGAGTGAGATTCCTAATTATAAAATGACTCGACTTGTAGACCTTGGCTTAGGGATCTTGATTTTATGTGAGATCATGTGAAAACAGTTTATGTTTATGGAAGAAAGGAATATATCTATTGCTACACAGGTGGTGGTAATATGGGCCTTCCAGCCTCAATATCTGTTTGTTCCTCTTCTTTGTCTAAAATGGTTGTTGTGTTTCTCCACTGTGTATTTGTTTCCTTGTTTTCAAAAGTGAAGCTTCTCAAACTACTAATGAGATATGTTTGTTCACCATTTATGAGTTCAAAGTTTGGTTGAATTATAGGACCTAGAAGATTAGGTTGTTCAATGGAAGTGATCAATCTCCAAATAGTCATGTGCGGTTCATTTGTCAATTTATCTTTGCTTAAGTGAATTGATTTTACCACAAAAACTTGTCTTGATTATGTTTCCAAACTAGATGTTTATGTCAAAAACATCATAACTTTCACAATGTCCATTTCATGAAAATCATGAGGCTAAAGCCATAATTGCCTATGTTGTCTTTGGGAAAATATGAGTTTGAGGTTAATGTCAAGATATTTAGAAATTTTTTAGGATAAATCCTTAGGACAACCAGCAATATCAAGGCTAACTCAAGAAGTCCAGATTTGAGCCAAAGTGTTTGAAATTTTGAGGATGATAGTGAATGTTTATTCTTGTATCATTTTGAAACCAAGAAAAGTGTTAGACTGACTCACAATCATTTACAACGATAGGATAGAAATGGCTATATTTTTTGAGTCCCCATTAGGATTTCTCCAAACACTAGATAATGCGAATAATTAGAGATTTGGCGACACTGGCTCCCCTCCATGACACAGACTTCTTGAGACCACCAAATCTCAAAATCCTGAAAATCTGGATATTAAAAGGACTTTATGTTTCTACAATTGAATAGTATAGATGTGGGGTGGCTTCAGAATGACAGTTCTTGCACCAACAAATATTTTTAGGATTTTGGCTTGCTAAAGAAATGGGTTGTAGTAAGGGTAATTGACAACATGGCACCTTGCGAGTGTCCAGTAAGCCACTAAAGACTTTAATCAATCCTACTAGGGGCTCCTATACTTTTTATAGTAGTACCCCGTTCTGAAAGACAATATACAGCTAAGGCCTACATACCATGAGAAATTGATAGTTTAGTATTATACATGTATATACAACCTGATTAAAAAACTAGTTGGAGTCACCTTTGAATTGTTCTTAGGTAGACCCCTCTAAAGATAACAAAAGCAAGGGAGTAAACTTGCAGTTCAACTGCCTAGTTCACGTAAAGCGCAAGGAGGGAACACACACAATGTCTCTTTCTCACACAAGCATGATTGTTCAATTTTGAACCCAATGAAAAGATGTAGGTGATCTTACAAAGTGTTAGAGAATGTTTCTATTTCTCAAGATCACCAAATGGCATGAGAGAATTGCATACGCATCCACTAACAACATTGAAAATCACAAAACATAGCAAACAATTGTAAATTTTAACCCTTCAAAGCAGTGATGAGTTTGTTTTAAGAACCAATTAAAAATGAAGTTTTCCTTGTCCAATTTTAAGACCAAAATAAAATGATGATGTGAAGGTCAATTTTATCCAACTTTGAGCATTCATTTTAAACCTAATTGAACTCTAGTGTGTTTCCTAAAGCATAAAGTAGAAAGCATGAAATTGGGTTATAATTTCCCCAAAGTTTCAAACACTTGTTACAATTATAAAATTTAAGATAGAAAATAATTTCTTCACTTTCACTCCATGTCTTTAAAACCTACAAAACCTTATTAGCCTCACAACCAAAACACAGTGATACATGCATTAATGGTCTGATAAATCTAAGAAATTAAGTCGCATGTCGAAAAAAAAAACATAAAATTTCTTACCCTAGTTGAGTTCCATTGAAAATGATAGTGTCACAGTTTGAGGGATGGGCATCACTCTAGTAAAAATGGGTGTCACTCTGTAGCAGAAACAATGAGCAAGATAGCATCGGTATTTTTCTCGGCATCGTTGCTCTCGTTAGCATCGCATTTTGAAATTTGAAAGCATCGGACTGGTGAATTTGAGCGTCGTTGTTTAAATTTTTTGATACCTCTAGATTAAATATGCATCACCAGATTTAAATCAATGTTGGAGCATTAATTCAACATCATAATTTCAAATTCTTAGGGCATCGCTATATGGCGACGCTATTGAAATAGCGTCGCTATTTGTAATTTGGGCATCGCCATGTCCTACAAAACCAAATAAAATGGAATCCAAGTTAAAAATTGGTTAAACAGTTTTTCCTCCCTCTAGTGCCAAAATGTGAGACAAGGAAATTCTGGTAAGGGTCGATTACACTTGACTCATGATGAATCGAAGCATAACTTCACCAAAAAAACCTACATCTACAAACAAGATCATTCAAATTGGAAATCTAAACTAAGCATTTAATTGAAAATGAAAACTAAAAACTACACTTGAAAAATAGTTAAATTCCTAATCTAGCCCATTTGAAACTTATCCTATTTTTGAATTGGTGTCGTGTTGATGTGAAACGATGACCCTTTCCCAATCCTGTCATTAGTGAGCCTGTTTTAATCAATTCTATGGAAGTGAATAGATGAAACCATTGTGATTAATATATGAAAACATAGTTTATGCTAAAAATGAACATGATGCAGCTAAGTTACCATGATTTTATAGTAAAAATGCACTGATTATGCTACTGCTAAGCTAATCTAAACTAATTCTAAGCTAAAATATGGAAACCCTAATTTATAAACAAGCTAAGATGGATGTTATAAGCTATGATGCAATTAAAACTAACTAAAATACACTAAAAAGTGAGTAAATATGAGAGTATTGATGCAAGTGAATTCAACAACATAAGTTTACAATTGAAAGATGGATCCATTTCTCTCCAAATAGTGACCTAATTATAGGAAAGAAAATGAGGTTCAATGAAGGGTTGAGATCAAAAAGATTAATCAACAGTCCAAGATGAAGGAGATGAGAGGCATGGATCATGGATTCTCATCAACAAATAAGAATGCAAGATGAAAATTAATCAAGAGCTCACATTTGTTTCAAACAAACACACTTTTGACCTGCACACATAGGTCACAAGGTGACTTGCTCAAGAGGTTAAAAGATAACTTGCATTTGAAGCTAAGTGAGAATATCCCTTTCTTTAAATGATTGGAGGAGAGAGAATATTCCTTTTTGGGATATTCTCATGGATGAGATTGCAAATTAAAATAAATTTTTAATTGTGCAAAAGGGGGGATAAGGAATATTCCATGGGAATATTCCCCTTTTGGAGGAAAATTAGATTAATTGTTAATTAAACAAGGTTTAATCACACAATTAGGGGATTTTGGAGGAATAAAGTGTTTTTTATTAAATTAAATGATTTAATGAAAGGGGGAAAGATGAAATGATATTTAATTAAATAACTTAGGGTTTTTTAATTAAATAAGATGACTTAGGGAATTAAATTAAATAGTTTGATTTATTTAATTTAATAAGATGAAATGCTAGCATAAAAGGGGGTGAATTAACCTCATTTAATAAATTAGGTTAATAGACAAAAATGAAATTAATAATTAAATAGCTAGGCTAATTTAATCAATTAAGCGAAAAGAGGATGGGTTTGAGGATAAAATGATGCTAGTTAGGTAATGTGATTCATCGAGAATTTTTTAGGTGTCTGCAGTTTCCAATAGATGTACTGCTCTATTCTTGCTCATTAATTCAATGAATGGATGTAAATGCTTGAATATAACAGTGGGTTTGAAATAATTCATGTATGAGGATGCTAGTAAGAAGTAAATGGTGGAGATGATAAGTGGGAATATTGGAATGCAATATTTTTAAGGCTCTGAGTATTGCCATATGTAAAATTGTTATCTAATCATGTGGGTATTTGGTTTGACTCTGTTCCAAGAATATGGCACTTGTTTAGAAAAGTAAAATTATACTTCAATTGTGGTGACCAATTCAATAGTTGATCACAAAATTAAAATCAACTTACTTATCAATCTTTTTCTGGGTGTGTGTGAAACTTAACGAATTACATTTTCTCTTGTTTAGGTTAGGCATTGCCTTGAAGGTCAGCCAAATCTTTAGGGTATTGTGTCTATTAAACATTTAATGAGAATCATTTTTTTACTTTTTGTTTGATATCTAGACACACTAGTATATGTAAACATAGTATTTAGGATTACCCTCATGGGATTCACAAAGCCCGAAGTGAAGAAGTAAAGGACTAAGAACCCTTACTTATGTGTTGGACAATCCTTACCCTTACTAATAATTGAATTATGGAAAGTTCATAGGTATGTGTTAAGAATAAGTTTGGTTAATAAAAAATAACCAACAGAAATGGTGACTTCACTAGGGAGAACTTTGAAATTTGGTTGCAGACTGTCTTGTCAAAGAGTCATTGAAAACTTGAAATAATATTGGTAACTAGAGATTGGAAATTGTGGAGTCTTATTTTCCCATCTAAGTCACCAACAAAAATGGTGACTCTACTAGGGAGAACTATGAAATTTGGTTGCAGACTATCTTGTCAAAGAGTCATGGAAATATCAAAATAATATTGGTAACCAGAGGTTGGAAATTGTGGAGTCTTATTTTCCCATCTTAGTCACCAATAGAAATGGCGACTCCACTAGGGAGTTATTTAAGAAAACATTTATAGTAGAGAATTTTTCCTTGATAGGTTCATGAAGGTTCTAAACTAAAGTTCTCACTAAAACTAGGTGGTGACTTCGAAGAACTTTGTGCTAGTGAGAATTTTTTGAGGAAAAGGAAGCTTAAAGTGAAATCAACTAGTGAAAGAAACTTCATATTGTTGAATTTTTATCCTCTAAAAAGGAGGTGGCAACTCTATGCAATGGACCTAACAAAGCATAATTCAGAATATCTGCAAATATATCCAATTATTTTCCCATGTTTTGGTTTGGAAGAAGAAATAAATTTGTAGGAAATCCATTTTTAGAGATGTGGAAGAAATAGTACTGTGTTCCCTATTAAATGAATTAAGCACTAGGGAAGGGAATAGTGGTGGTTATTTTACATACTTTTGAGGAAAATTTTGTAGTATCTAAATTGGGTGGAATAAGTATGCTTATTTATGAGATTTTCATTTCAGAAAGTTTTCAAGCATGAGTATATTTGAGCTGTGCATCTTTATAATCATAATGAGGTAGTTTCTCATCAACTTTGACGTTGATATTTGAAGATTGAATAAAGAAATAAGAGAAATATATCATTCCCCTGTGTGGACACAGAAAAAGTAACCCTTTTACTTTTTCTTGTTTTTTCACTCCTTGTGCTTATTTGGCTTGATTTTTCCTTGATTTAATGTTGTAATATGGCCCACATATTCACATTAGGTCTTGAATCTTTATGAATCATTAAGACTTTATGATGTATTATAAAGGTGTTGTGAAGTGTTGTAAGACATTTTCACACTTTTCTAGACTCTTATTATAATTCACCTAAATAACCCTATTTTATCACTTACCAAGTTTTATTCTAAAGTGTTGTAAAGTATTGTAACCAAATTTCATGCTTTTCTAGACTTGTCATTACCAAATACACCTTTCTTATGCTTTATTTTCCCCCTTTATGTACTTACAATACTTAATTAAGTGTATTTTTTAATACAAACCTAACAAACCTCATTAAAAACTATAACTTAATTCCTGACACCCACTCATATGCCTTGAGTGGGACTCATTCACCCAGGGTGGTGAATGAGTCCCTCTTGGCACAAAAATAAAAATAAATTCAAATTATTGATGGGTTTTTATTCATTAAGACCTAAGGTCAGCCTATGATGTATTTTCAAGAAATTAGGGACTAAGTGTGTATAAATAAGTGCTTTTATATTCATTTTAACCCCCATTCCTCCATTACCCCATTCATCCAAATATTCATTCTTGCACTCAATACACATAAGCATTTAAGAATCATAGCATCATTCAATCAAGCAATTATCAAGCATCTTGGAGCAGCTATTGACATATCTTCAGAGTTCAATAACAAGGGTTTGGTGAGTTTATGACATTTTCATATTATTTTTTCATCATTCCTTCCTTATTTCATTTCATTTCATAGGCTTTGATTACCAAAGTGGGGTTTGACCAAGGCAAACTCCTATACTCTAACCCTTAACCATTTTTCCCTCTTTGCATGTGTGTTTGCAGGTCTTATAGGAAAATTTATCAAAGAGAGAGGTGTTGAAAAGTGTTCAATAATTCATCTAATTCATCAAAGTTAGCATAACCCTAATTACAGCTCAAAGACCCCCTTTTAGCCTGTTTTCTGCATATTCAGATCTGGTAACCCGACAAGTAGAAAAGTGCAGACTAGGACCCGCAGAGTTCACCTTTGAATTTGTAGATTTATATAGGTGGAATTACTCACCATCTATGGTGAATGAGTCCCACTTATAGGCTAGAAAAATAATTTTTTGTAGTTCTAAATTTCTAACATCCCAAAACCTGTTCTGATAGATTTTACCAGAAGTAGGAATGACTCGCCATTAGTGGTGAATGAGTCCTAGTGAACATCAACATTGATCTTTTCAGCATTCCAAAACCTTTCAACAACATTTTTCAAGCTCTAGGTGCACCCCTTTTAGTTTCATTCAATTTTATTTTCATTTGTGCATGTTTCTAGTTCATGTTTGCATACAACACTATGTTTTCAAACACTTTATATTTTATAGTTTGCATTCAATAATTGATCTATTTTATTATTTTGATTCATTTATACATATTTCACCCACATCACATCCATATTTGAATGTAACATTGTATTTTGGCCCCAAATCTTTACCCTTTTAGGTGAAAAATCCTAGAGGGGTCACAAGCATTTCGAGTGCCAAAATCTTTGGTTACACCCTGTATTTCCTTGAGAAAAATCAAGTAAAATCATGATTGGTGTGAAAATCCTATCATGCCCTCGAAAGAATTTCTTTTTTGAGCGATATAAGCTGTTAAGTTTTGGTGGTATTAAAGGTTTCCCTAACAAGATTCCTGATGGTATTAGGAAACATTTACCAAAATTTATAGGGAAAAATTCTAATCTAGCTTCCAAACACCTAAATGGATTCATGGATTTGATGGGTGATTTTGAGATAAACCATGAGGATGTTGTCATGAATTTGTTTGCTCAATCATTACAAGAGGATTCCAGAGACTAGTACTCATATTTACCACTATGTTCTATAGCTTCATGGGATGCTTTTAGGATAGCATTCATGGAACAATTTGGTGAGAGGATTAGTCCAAATGTGATAAGAAAAGTATTTAGGGAAATCCAACAAGATGAAGGAGAGTTGATTCCTTCCTTTAACCTCATATTTATGAAAGCAGTAAAAGATATTCCCGAATACTTGAGACCTAGTGATGTGGATTGTTTGATTGTGTATCTTGGTGCTCTTGACAATAAGATAAGTTATTTGATAAGGGATAATGAACCTACAACATTACAATAGGCATACCATATTGCTATGGATATTGCAAACATTATGAAATACTTAATGATGAAGGGATATATAGCTGCAAGTGCTTGTTGTCTGGATATGCATCATAAAGATGAAATAAATAAGGATGAAAATGATGATCAATGTGATGACATTTCTGATGTCTCATTTTTTTCATTCTCACAACATATTTATCATGAACAAGTTCATAATAGACTTAAACAATGTTTAAAAAATCATGATTAGGAGTTGTTAATTCAGAGGTTGTCTAGCATGAAGAGATATAAGGAGGAATCACCATATGAGTTGTTAGAAAGGTTTTTGGATTCCTTGTTAGAAATTCCTAAAAGGTTACAAACCGGAGATTCAATATGCATATACATATTCTATGACATTTATGAGCCAAGGCTTAGTGCCTTGCCCAAGGAATTGAAACCTCAAGATTTTGATCAAATAATTGATTGGATCAGAATTGTTGAGGAGGCCAAACATGACTATGCGTGCCATAGAAAAAATTACCCCTTGCTTGATTTGGGATTAATTGACAACAAATTGGAGTCAATTTCGCCTTGGTCTAGTGTTGTGAGGTGTTTTACACATCCACATTAGGTCTTGGGCCCTATAAAAATGAATAAAATGCATATCTTGTAAAGGTGTTGTAAAGAATTGTAAATGACTTTCACACTTTTTCTAGACTTTTATTAAGCATTTAAATCTAATGGTCCTCCCCCCCCCACTTTTGAATTAAATATTACTTTAATTCAAAAGTTAGCTTTTCCCTCTTCTTCTATAATTAAATAATTATTTTAAATTATTTAATTATTCATTATCCTTTTCTTCTATAATTAAATAAATCTTATTTATTTAATTATTTCCCAGTATCCCTCCAATATTAAATAATTATTTTTAATTATTTAATATTTTGTCCAAGTTTTCCCCCACTATTGACTTACAGATTATTTTAATTCAAAATTTAGTTTTTCCCTCTTCTTCTATAATTAAATAATTGTTTTAATTATTTAATTATTCATTAACCTTTTCTCTCTATAATTAAATAAATGTTATATTTATTTAATTATTTATCATTCCTTTATCTCTCCAATTAAATAATTATTATAATTATTATAATTATCCTTCCCTCTCCATTAAATAATTATTTTTAATTATTTGTTATTTGTTCCCACCTTTCTTTTGAAATAAATAAAATTAATATTTTATTTATTTCTTCTATATTGGCCACCTAAATTAAATAATTTTTATTATTTAATTTTCTCCAACAACCACTTTTTATGTTCCAATCTTATCTTCCACCTCAAGTTTCTTTTATCTATCCATGCCTTTCTTCTCTCAATTAACTTCCACCCTTGATTAAGTTATTTTCTAGTTTAATCTTGGCCCTTGAGCATGATCCTTATTCTCAACTGTCCTCTATAAAAGGAGACCTTTCATTCATCCATTAGGAAATCAATCCAATCAATCCAAGAAATTCATTCATCATTCATTCATAGCATCAATTCAAGCAAGCGAGAATCAAGCATTCAAGATAGCATTCAAGAGCAATAATTTGCATCCATTGTTGTAGCAATTCAAGATCCATCATCATGGAAAGGTATTAATTCCATTATTTCATGTTCATACTTCATATTATTTCTTCATTTAGTTTAATTACCTAAAAGGGGTTTGACCAAGGCAAACCCCTATCCCATAACATTCTACATTTCCCTTTCCTTGTTTGTGTGTTTATAGATTTAGGTACTTTTAAGGCTTGTAAATCATTGGAGAATAGGTTGCAAACTTGTTGAAGACAACCTCTTTCAGGTGCATAGTTCCTATTTTGCATTTATTATATTTATTTCATCTTTTTACATCTCACATTGTGTTTTCAAGCAACATGCATTTCATTAGTTTTGCATTCATAATTAGTCAAATAGACCATCCAATTGCATTAAGATCATCTCATTTATTCTAAATAACATCATACATAACATAATTTGAATGAACCCTTAGCATTTTTTGGCCTAAGCTCTCTCCTTTGAGGTGAAAAACTCTGGAAGAGTTAGAGAGTACATTGGAGCCAAAAATCTACAATTCATTTTGGTGAACCTACATTATTGAACATTTCCTTTCTGATTTCCATTGCATATTGCATCCTAGGTTTAACTTGCATAAAAATTACATTAGGATTTGTCTTGTTTTTGCTCCCTAGGGTTTACAAAATTATATTAGTGGAAAAATCATATAGATTTCATTATTGCATTTCATTTCATCATATCATCACAAATTTCTACATTTGCATTACTTCTTTGCATTGTACAGACCTCAAAACATAGAAAACATCCAAAAAAAATAAAAATTTCCAAAATACCCCTATTGGGACTCATTCATCACCCTTGGTGAATCAGTCCCAGTACACATTTTGCTTCATTGTTTTCAACATTCAGTTCCCAATTTTTCAATTTCTATTTGCATTAGTTAATTTCATTTTTCCATACAGTTCCTTTCTATTCCATTTAAATCATTAGCATAAGCATCCTTTTCTTTGATGGTGATGTTGGATAGCATTAGAGTTTTGCAATTTTAATTTTCAGCATTAGTTCCTAGTTCATTTAGATCAAATTCATTAGAAAATGAGAAAAAAAAAAACATCAAACAATCCAATCCAAAAGATGATTCAATTTAGGAAAACCATAAAATCCAACCCCTTTAGTAGTGATGACTTGGACATGTTAGATGAATCCCTTAAATACTTCATCTCTCCTAGATCATCCACTAAAGGTTTCACACAAGAGGATGAAAGCATTGATACTCATGATAATCATATTTGGTCTTCTCCTGATATCTCTCACATTGGTGATGAAGGTATCTTGGTGAAAGAAGATACAATAATTGAAGATCATGAAAGTATTTCTTTTCTTCCTCCTCCTCCCCCTTGGAAAAACAAAACTGAAATCATGGCCACTACTCCCAACACCTCCCCTAATTGTGAAAATGCTTTAGTGAATGATCATGAAAAACACATTTGTGTGGAGGATATGATTGAGAGCCATGAAAATCCTACCTCCCCTACTCAAGAAGACATTCTAGGACATGAAGATGTAAGTGTAGATAATCATGAAAATAAAACCTTTTCTTCTCCTGTACTATCTTCTATAGACATGAAGAAGATAGTCTTGTGTTAGAAGATATCCCCAATGAGACTCATGAGAATCTTATTCTTGATACCCCTACCATTTGGGAAGACCTTTTTGAAAAAAAAAATTCAATCATTGGTAACCATCCAAATCCTAGTTATCCTTCTCTTGAGGCCTCTCCTATGAGCAATGAAGCTACTTTATAAAATCCAACCATGAAATGTGATGAACCTATTGTTTGTCACTTTCCTAAAATTTCTCCTTCCAATCTCTTTCCTAGCTATGAGAGTTTCTTAGTGCAAGAGAATAAAAATGTTGACACATTCCATAATTCCACGCCCTCTAATATCTCTTTTATTTGTGGGAATGAAGTGATAGAAGAATTTTAAAGCATAGGAAATCATGATAATCATAGTTCCTCTTCTCCCAATATCTCTCCTACATGTGACAAAGGTATTTTGGAGTTAGAAGATACACCTATTGAGAATCATGACAATGTTGAAATCTCCTCTTCTATAATCTCTCCTACTTTGGAACATATTATGGCACAAGAGAATGAAATCATAAACACATCTCTTAACATCCCTCTCCCTAGTCTACATTCATCTTCTCACTCCTCCCCTATTTGTGATAATGTTTTTGTGAGCAATCATGACAATCACATTATTTGTGAGGAGGATATGTTGGCATTACATGACCAAACCTTTAAGGCCTATTTTTATTCTCCTGTTTTGGAAGAAATTATTGGAAAAAGGGATGTAATCACAGATAATCATGATAATCATAATTTTTCTTCTCCTAATATCTCTCTTAGTTGTGAAGAATATATTTTGGGATTAGACGAACTCTTCACTAAAAACCATGAGAATATCCTTTCTCCCTTTCCTAATGTTTCCCCCACCCAAGAATACACAATTGAGAAAAATTAACCAATCATTGAAAAACATGAATGTGATTCTTTTTCTTCTCTCGATGCCCCTTCTCCTTGTGCTGAAATTACTCTACAAAACCCATTAATAGAATGTGATCAACATCTTGATTTATTCTCTCCTACAAACTCTCCTAATAGGGAAGGTATCATTGTACACACAAACATCAACCCTATAAAGCCTAAAACACAAGAGACAAATCATGATTTTCCTTTCATAGAAATCAAACCATCAAACAAACCTTCACTCAGCATCCATACTATCACCAACCATTCTTCCAAGAAACCTTTAACATTGGTATATCCTAAATCAATACATAAATAACATTAGTTGCTGCTCCTTGCCATGTAATAGTTGTAGGATCATAGCATTCTCACTATTACATGTTTCACATCCCTTGCAAGGGGAAACATACCATCATCCCTCCCAGGATCACCTTTTTCTTGCACTAAGTGGGGGCAAGGGGTTCGATAGCCTTATCCCAGTATGTCACTTGTCATTGTCTCTTTTGACTAATTGTTAAACATTCATGAATTTATAAGAGGAAGCTTGAGATGTGAACGACATGTCTTAATATTGAATCGCATGTGACATACTACCTTTATTTATGACACATCTTATCGAAAACATATGACTTGGCATAGGGCTTTTCGACTAAGCTCTCATATTCTCTTCTACTTTAAAGAAATTGCTCAGATAATGGTGTGTAGCAACCGCTTTAAACTGGTGGCATACATAGACAAAATATTTTCACAAAATCTTCATGGTGTGATATAATTTTTCTTGTGATGTGTCCTCTTCTTGGTGGTGTCATTAGGTTTTATGCTTTTCAAGAGTTTATGATCAACTGAAGTGGCCTGATGTGAATGAGGCATCTCATGGATAACAATCTGACACCAAAGATATTGATCAACTGAAGTGGCTTGATGCGAACGAAGCATCCCATGGATAACGATCTAAGCTCTGAAGCTATCCTCCCTTGGAGACATTAGGCACAATGCTCCCTAAGAAGAAGACCTTACATGAACAAAGAAAAATCCCCTTTAGCAAAATTTTTACAATTCAAAACATTTACAAAAGCATTTACATTGTGGTGCCTTATCAAAGTTATCAGGAGCATAAATTTTGTATGGTTTTTATAATGGGAAGCCAACACACTTGCATGACTTTCTCATTATATGGTGGGAAGCCAATACACTGGATGACTTTCTCACTAAACCACTTCTTTGGGACAACTCACCTCCAAACGACCTGATGTTTTGTGGCCCCAGAGTAAGCGCATCTTTGATTTGCCTCATTTTTCTCTCCTTTAGTTCTAGTCATTGCATGATCGTGTATCTTGTTTTGCTGCAAGTCATTCACCTTGTGTGTGTCCTTTTGTGCTTATGTTAGTTTGACTTAGGATAGATTAGCTCTTGGGGGCTTTACTGCCTTCTTGATCTTTGTCATTCTTTGTCATCCACATTTGTACGATTGCACTCTCTCTTGAATGTCTACTTTACTATGAGTTTGAAGCAAGTTCATCCTCTCACTAAAGTGGGGGCTAAATGTTCCATAGAAAAAAGTACCCTTTGCTTGATTTTGGATTAATTAATGACAAATTACACTCAATTTCTCCTTGGTCTAGTGTTGTGAGGTGTTTTACGCATCCACATTAGGTCTTGGGCCCTAAAAAAATGAATAAAATGCAAGTCTTGTAAAGGTGTTGTAAAGAATTGTAAATGACTTTCACACTTTTTCTAGACTTTTATTCAACATTTAAATCTAATGGTCCTTTCGCCCCCACTTTTGAATTAAATATTATTTTAATTCAAAAGTTAGCTTTTCCCTCTTCTTTTATAATTAAATAATTATTTTAAATTATTTAATTATTCATCATCCTTTTATTCTATAATTAAATAAATCTATTTAATTATTTCCCACTATCCCTCCAATATTAAATAATTTTTTTTAATTATTTAATATTTTTTCCTCTCCACCCACTTTTGAATCAGATATTATTTTAATTCAAAAGTTAGTTTTTCCCTCTTCTTCTATAATTAAATAATTATTTTAATTATTTTAATTATCCCTTCCCTCTCCACTAAATAATTATTTTTAATTATCTAATTATTTGTTCCCACCTTTCTTTTGAAATAAATAAAATTAATATTTTATTTATTTCTTCTATATTGGCCACCTAAATTAAATAATTTTTATTATTTAATTTTCTCCAACAACCTCTTTTTTTGTCCCAATCTTATCTTCCACCTCAAGTTTCTTTTATCTATCCATGTCTTTCTTCTCTCAATTAACTTCCACCCTTGATTAAGCTATTTTCTAATTTAATCTTGGCCCTTGATCATGATCCTTATTCTCAACTCTCCTCTATAAAAGGAGACATTTCATCCATCCATTAGGAAAGAAATCTAAGCAATCCAAGAAATTCATTCATCATTCATTCATAGCATCAAGTCAAGCAAGCAAGAATCAAGCATTCAAGATAGCATTCAAGAGCAAGAATTTTCATCCATTGTTGCAACAATTCAAGATCCATCATCATGGTTAGGTATTAATTCCATTATTTCAGGTTCATGCTTCATATTATTTTTTCATTTAGTCTAATTACCTAAAAGGGGTTTGACCAAGGCAAACCCCTATCCCATAACATTCTACATTTCTCTTTCTTTATTTGTGTGTTTTCAGATTTAGGTACTTTGAAGGATGGGAAATCATTGAACAATAGGTTACAAACTTGTTGAGGACAACCTCTTTCAGATGCATAGTTCCTATTTTGCATTTATTATATTTATTTCATATTTTTGTATATGACAATGTGTTTTCAAACAACATGCATTTAATTATTTTTGCATTCATAATTAGTCAAATAGATCATCCAATTGCATTTAGATAATCTCCTTTAGTCTAAATAACATCATACATAACATAATTTGAATGGACCCTTAGCATTTTTGGGCCCTATCTCTCTCCTTTTAGGTGAAAAACCCTAGAAGAGCTAGAGAAGTCTTTAGGAATCCCAAAAATCTACGATTCACTATGAACAAAAAATGAATTATCAAAATAGCAAGGGTGCTCACCTTATTGAAAAAGATAAAGAGTTTTCCCAAGGAATGGATAAGGATGTTTTTGAGAATGAATGTTTGCATAATAGTAGGGATAATGATATTGTCATACTTGAAAATAGTATTGATATACCTTTAAAGGTTGATAACAAGGGTAGTGAAGATGAGAATTTTGGTTACTTTCATGAGTAATACGAGTCTTTTTTGTGAGGAAAACTTGAAGGAATCCTTCTTTCCCGAGGAATATGACTATGTCAATACTCATGAAATTTTTCCCTTACCAGTAGATGAATAGATTACATGTGATAGATTCTTGCAATGCAATTCAACTATTTCATGATTGGAACATCCCGATGATATGATTGGTGATGAATTTGAAGACAAAAATGTCTATACTCAGACTCTGGAGCCTGAATTTAATAATGATAGTCAGCAAGGTCCTGTTTTTGAATGCTTATATGAAGCAGAAGTGGGATGTGCAAATTTTATGACAAAGATGGACATGATTATTTTTAGCCAAAGTCCTGTTGAGGGAGGAAATGAAAATTTTTACTTGGTGGAACATAAGCTATGTCCAAGTTGCCATCAGTCATGCACATATGAGTCAGTAAACCTATCACATAAAGGTGCATTTGAATACCCTAATACTAATCATTTAAATTTTTAACTAGTTGATCCATCCTTTAAAACATTTTGTTTCAAGTTGAAAAATGATAACTTGAAGGAAGAATCAAATTGTGTCAGTGATCTTGAAAACTAAATTTTATTTGATGTCTAAGATGATATGAATGATGCCCTTTATGGAAATGATCATGTTTTAAGTGAAAGTAAAAGTGATATGGAATTTGAGAAATTATTTTTTCAGGAAAATGGAGCATTGGATAGCATAATTGGTTTATATTGCTCTGATGAATATGAACACCAGCTTGAAAAAAATCCTACATATGAATGTATCTTATTCATTGCACAAAATGAATATGATACTTTTCCCTATATTAATAGTGTATATGCATAAAATTGGTCATGTCTAATTAATCCTGACACTTAATTAAATATTTATTATTTAATTAATCTCTCTAAAAGTCCTCTACATATGATTAATTTAATAAATTTTATTATATTGTTCATTCACTTTATTCTTCCTCCATAATTAAATAAATCAACTTTATTTAATTATTTCACATTCATATGTCTACATGATTAATTAAATAAATACCCTTTATTTATCTTAATTAATTATCACCTTTTGAATTTAATTAAGTCTTTTGATTTAATTAAATTTAAATATTTCATTTCTCCCATTCAAATATTTCTTCTAAATTAATTAAATATTTTATTTAATTAATTTCATTTACATGTCATTTCCTAAAAATTTAATTAAATATCTTTATTTAATTAAATATCCTTCATATTTTTTCAAATCATAATTAAATATTTTATTTAATTATGAAATATTTTATTATTCTCCAAATCTTAATTGAATATTTTATTTAATTAAGAAAAATATTCCATGTCACCAATAAATGAATAATTGAATTTATAATTCATTATTTGTCTTCAAAATCTTTTCTCAATCTCACAAAAAGATGATTTTTACAATTCATCTTTATCATCTCATCTTATCTCTTCTACGAAAAAGGAAACAAATCTTGCTTTCTGGTTTTCTTCTATTTTTCTCTCCAGTGTTATCCATCTTCGACCATTCAATCTGCCAGGAATTTTTACAGCCATTGATCACATCAGCCAATTAGAATCTTTCGAAAACTCTATAAATATCCCTATGAATCCAAGCATTGGTTACACACAACACATATACTGTCATACACACACGCATTGGCTATTAGTTGCATTCTAGCATCTTAGCATTGTCATTATCATCTTTAGCTTTCATAATTTCGTAATCTTTCATTCTAGCAATCATGTCTATTTTAAGCATGCATTCATCTTCAAATCTCATTCTCTAGGAAGACCGTTTGTTGAGCCTAGCACACAATCTGAGAGAAAACTGGAATCGACAAAAAAAATGGAGATAGAGGATGATAGGACAACATCAAAGATAGAAGACGGAGTTTGCATTTCTTTTATATTTAATTTTCTGTTTTGATATAATGTCAAGTATTGGTGTGTTTGATTTATTGTTTTTATATACATTTGATACATTTAAAAATTGGTCACACAAATAGCGAGCAAGAAGATTATGAATGTTTCAATTTTCCTATCTAGATAGATGAGTATTTGGTGGAATATAGTTGCAAGCTAAGTCAGATAGAATACTCCATTAATCATGTGTTTCAGTTAATAATTGACCAAAATTCATAGCCTAACATGAATAAGAGTAACAACAATAAGTTCATAATAGCTAGGTCCAATGATAGAGGCATTATTAGGGGATGGGAAATTCATGAGAATATTTTTAGCCTTAGCATGATACAAATAGTGGAAAGTAAGGCTTTTGACATATGCAAGTATCAATGTAAATTTTAGTGGCATGGGGTCACCAATTAAAGTTGAAGCCTACTTAGATTGCAGGGTGCATATTGAAAACATTCACCTCAAGGGAAGGCTTCAAACAAGGTGGAGATTGGATCTCCTAGTTTAGATCTTTATGTCCTATGTAAAAACTATATATATGTTGGTTGTCCTAGTTTTTTCTTATGTGCTTGGTCTGCTTCACTCATGATTCTCGGATCTCACCATGCCTACGAGATGAATGTTTCCTCAACTGGATCCACTGATGGAACCCCTCAAAAAATTATCTTGGTTCCATTTTAAATTTTGGAATACTTGGCTTTGAACCTGGTTGCTAGCTTAGGGTTATGTTCATCACTGTTCTAGGGTTTGTGTTGCCAAAACCCCTCAAAATTGACCTATGAGACTAAAAACCTTTTTCCATTCTGCATTGACTTGTTGCTCTCAGTCTCCCGTCTGGAATCGTTGTTTTCATCAACCCCATAGGTTTAGGTTTGTCAGTCACCAAGTACCTTTTCAGTGCTTAATTTTTCCTATGGTTGGGCTTGATTTTTATAAAATTTCCTAAAATATTAAGTTTTCGTGCCCAAGGGTCAAGTTCCTTGTGGGCCTAGTAGTGGCCCCCTTCTTTTAAATAACTTTTGCAGCATGTGCAGAATTAGGTTTTACACTTGTCATTTTATCATCAAAGGTTGATCACCACCGTTCCTTGTACATTTGAGCATTCTTATTCCTTATTATTTTATTTGCACAGGCTGTCAAGTGTTAGCCATGTGTCTTGTGCATTGGCGGGCCCGGTCCCTTTGGTGAAGATAGTTGGTGCCATTAGAAGAAGATCAACGACTGTCATTAAGTAATGTGGCTACATCTTGGCCACTCCTCGCATGCCATGTTGTTTTATTTCATATTCTTTTAAAAACATGGGCTAGCGGATGATAGCCGCATGTCATGTCTGACATTGGGACTAGTGTTTCCAAAGTGCTAGCAAGTATGGGTTTGAGGAAAATCAATGGTAGACACCACAACACATGTATGCATCAGGATTGTTCCCCGTATGCCCGTTCATTTTATTTCTTCATTAAAATAATCACATGGCTAATGGGAAAGATGACATTTGTCACTCCATGGAGGGACCCACCAAGTTGTAGGGATGGTGTTTGTTCCTTGAGAATAGATATCGATAGTTGATGGTGGGTGATGTGGATCAATCCTGACCACTCCTCGCCATCCCGTGAAGGGCCCACCTATGTCTCATGTTTTTCAGCATGAAAGCAAGTGACTACCACATGGAAATATTCTGAAGGCTCAGTTCAATTCTATTGAAGATAAGGTGTTGCTAAAATATTGGCCGAGATTATATTCTAAGATAAAAATGATAGTAAATAAGAATCGATTCTTGGGCACGCATATGAAATTTGGGAAATATTTTTATGGTCGTCAAATCTATCAGGTGTTGGTACATGTGGGAAGGTGAAATTGAAGTAAGGCAGACTATGGGATAATATTCTAAAGTTAAATCATGACCTCTCCCCACTATATTGATGTGATGAATTGTAAGTAAATTAATTCTCACGAGCAAGCGGGTAAGTGTGACACGACAAGTTTGGTTAAACGCTAAGCATGTGATTAATGTGAAAACTAAGTGAATACTTATCTCACTTGAGTTTCCTAATTTTGGAGAAGCATTAAGCACATGCATTTAATTTTTTCATAATTAATCATCCTGATTGATTACCCATTGATTTATTTCAAAGTATGATTGACAGCTGAGGTTCAAAATCAAAGTAATTGATTGCCAACGCTCTCACAAAAGATTTATTGGAAAATTAATCCAGACACTCTCTAGTTGCTCTATTTAAAGAAGATTACCTACTTGTTATTCTCACCATTTGATGTTTGTGAGAATTAAGAGTCTGAGAGTAAGTGTGTGAAGTGTTCTTAGTAATTGTAGATTTTGAGCTGGTTATTTCTAAATTGGGTGGTGTCTTCATCCTAAGGAAATTTGATAAGTTGTTCCTAGTCAAGAAATGGGTACAAGGTAAGTGTTTCTATTAGCCTAATCTGAAGGTCCAAGATACTCAACCCTCTTGAGTCTTAGGGTGATTCACCCCATAGTGAACAAGATATGCCTGAAGTCCTTGTGACTCCAAGAAGAAAACAAGAGCTATCAAGAAGTCTACACAAGGTGTTCTCAAGAGTGCTTATCATCTGAGAAGCTGAATTATCTCTGAGGAATTGGTCAAGGGTAAGGAGAAGAAAATTGATAGGCCTGAGAGGGAAGCTGCAAGAAAGAATAAGTATCACTAGTATTATATGGGACATCATCATTCTCCCATTGAAATCTTGGATGATTCTTTTGATAGTGGAGCTAAAACTAATTCAGGTTAGTGCCAATATCTTATTGCCATGATTGATTTGATTGATTCTTAGGATTAGGTAGTGATGGCTACTCCAGTTTCAATAAGTACACTGAGCATGCATACTTACTTTGTTGCTGACAAGGAAAAGTAGCACCTCATTCCCTTTATGAGCTGGTGCTCGATTTTTGGTCCTTTTTGCTAACTCACTTTCTTTGGTTGGTGTGTTGTGATGTGGGTCTATGTTCATTTTTTCCTTCGATGATGGTGACATTTCCTGGTTTGATGTGAACTTGCATTTTTTGATGATGTGATAGCAACACCTTTTGAAGACTAGTGGGTCTTCTCTAACTAACAATTTTTTAGAGTTTTCTTTTTTTCTTTCTAGTGTCCTACAAATGATTGCTTGTAAATGATTGGGGAATATCTTTCACATTCTAGTGAAATTCATTTTGATATGAAAGTGAAATGTAGGTGTAATTCAACCTGATGCTTATTGCTCTCTTGTCTTATAAAAGGGATTTCAAGGTTGATTACAAAAGAGAGGTCAGTGGGTAGTTTTTCGTTGAAGGGGTTATACACAGAGACAAAAATGGATACTAAATTTTCTAGTACAATATGCTTTATGGATAAAGTTAGTGAATATGTATATGGTTCTTTGATAATGACAATGATAATACATATAACAGAAGAATATAAAGTTTCTACATGTTACTCTCCTATGTATAGGTTATATAGAATATGAATAATATAATCAATGGTTATCTTATTTGTCTCTGTTGGTTTCCAATAGATGTACTACTCTATTCTTGCTCATTAATTCAATGAATGGATGCAAATTCTTGAATATAACGGTGGGTTTAAAATAAGCCATGTATGAGAATGCTAGTAAGTAAATGGTGGAGATGATAAGTGGGAATATTTTAATGCAATATTTTCAAGGCTCCAGGTATTGTCATATATAATTTTTTTATCTAATCATCTGGGTATTTGGTTTGAATCCATTCCAAGAATATGTCACTAGTTTAGCAAAGTAATTATACTTCAATTGTCGTGACCAATTCAACAGTTGATCACAAAATTAAAATCAAATTACTTATCAATATTTTTTTGGGTGTGTGTGAAACTTAATGAATTAGATTTTCTCTTGTTTGATTTAGGCATTTCCTTGAAGGTCAGCCAAATATTTAGGGTATTGTGTCCATTAAACATTTGAGGAGAATTATCCTTTTACTCTCTATTTGATATCTAGATACACTAATTTCTGTAAACATAGTGTTTAGGATTACCCTCTTGGGTTTCATAGAGCCTGAAGTGAAGAAGTAAAGGCATAAGAACCCTTACTTATGTGTTGGCCAATCATTACCCTTACTAATATTTCAACTCTAGAAATTTCATAGGTATTTGGTAAGAATAAGTTTGGTTCATAAAAAATAACCAACATGGGGTGTTGGGGTAAATAGGTGTTTCACCTATCTACTCATTAATAATGGATTATATTTACATGTTATGTTTACTTAAGTCCAAGTTTTTATTTGTACAAGTGGGTATGTGCAAGATCATGATGGGCCAAAAAGTGGCAATATGATGGGTATGTGGCTGACGACTATTTTTTTACCCAAAATTGATGAAACGAAAAGGATTTTTAAAGGATATTCTCAGCTTTCCACTAATATAAATTATGCTTTATTTTGAAATTAATAAGTAATTATTATTCATTTTCTATTCAAATTATGACTAAAGTCCTGAATGATAGGTTGATTGAAAAACATCTATAGCTTTCAAACGGTATCACATTTTTTGAATCCAAAACATGCGTCACATTCTATGCTTCACATACTATAGGATTAAAAAAAGAAAAAATTAATTTCATGAAGTTTTGACCAAGTTAAGGTGGTTAGACATACGAGTTTTTATATTTTTAAATAAGTTGTAATAAAAATTCATAATTAATTATTTACTTGGAAAAACTTACAAAAAATGTGCATCACATTGGGGCATGAGTCCTCTACTTATATCTAAAATATTATAAAAAAATATTATCATTTTATTGTGGTTAGGGTGGTCAGACAGACACCTAATTCTTATTTTTTCCCTGAAATTTAAATACCACCACATTGAAATTTCAGATTTTCACCAAATAGATTTTTTTTTTTTAAAAAAACCTAGTAGTTTAGAAACTACATTCAATTTTCTATAGATTATATTCCTACATATTTTTTAAATAATATAGATAACTTATTCAAATTTTTATGTCAAGTTGCCTAACTCTGATTTTTCTGAATTTTTTGCCACTTAAGGGCCTATTTTTTCCATTATGATCCTACACATACCCAAGTGTTATTTTTTTGGATTTAAGATCTTATCATATCTTATATCTAATTGAATTTTATTAACACTTGTGTTCTAGTTTATTTAATAAACTTGAGTTAGCTTTGTCATGACATAGGATTAAGACACTTCTCATAAGCTTGTCTAATCCTATTTCTCACATGAGTTATATAACCAAGTGATCTCATGGATAAATCAATATTGATAGGAAAATTGATCAATCATGTCATCATTATCCATCATTTTTATCTTTTTCTAAAATAATTCTCTCATAGCTTATCTCTCTTGTGCTATCAGGAAGTTCCTAGATCTTGTTGGTGGAAACCATTGAGCCCAAGGTCACCATCTACAATAAAAACCTTCACAAATATGAGAGAAGCAACACATTATTCCACCAATGAGTGAATAAATTGAGATATTAAATTACATATTGTACAAGCCTTTTAAAATGAAAAATAAAATGGGTGAGAAACTACCTGATACAGGAATAAACCACCAAAGATAATTAACCTAAGTTAAACTTAACACTATGTACTAACACACCCTCTTAAGTGCAAATTTAGGGAGATTATTATGCAAAATGAAATGCAAGATGGGTCCCAGCTACAAGGCTATGTTAGGTACCCATCACTAGTAGAATTTGAAAAATAAATGACTATGTGACTAAAACTTTTAATCACATGACTAAAAATTTTAGTCATGTGACTAGCACTAGTAGAATATTGCAAATAAATGACTAATTTGGTCATCTATAAGTGACTAATTTGGTCATCGGGTAAAATCAAAAATAAATGACTAATATCAGACAAATACAAATGACTAAATAAATGACTATTACTCCTCTATTCTTTTTTCTTTCGAATTTGATCATAATCCATAGAGCTTAAGCCCCCTTATGAGACCCCTACCTAAGGTTGTTCACCTCCCAAGGGCAGGTTCTTATGCATTACTCACTCATTCACCACTAGAAACACCACTTTCTATCTGATTTGCATGTGTCAAGCATGCCACCAGCATTCATCGTGAGCCAAGATCAAACTCAATGAAATTTAGAGTTTCATTACTTATTACTTATAGCTCCCTTCTTTGTGGACGAAGTTGATTCACAAATAATCTATCATCTATGTAATATTAAGTCCTCTATTTAATATAATCTATATATAAATTCTATTAAGTCATGTATATAATATTATTATATTATAATATAAATATTATTAATATATTATAATATAATATAATATTAAACTATATTAATAATATTATAATATTATATTAAACTATATAGTTTAATATTATATTATATTAGAATATATTAATAATTACGCTGAAGGCGTATCCTATTTGAGATTGACGGACCTCATTTTGTCCATGGACGACATGGATTATCGAACAAGAGATGCAATACGGTCGTTTACATCGTGACTGTTGTTCTTTCAAAACTGTTTTTCACATTTCTCGATGACCACGTTCCTCTTTTGTTACCGTTTTTCACAAGTGTGGTTTTGTTATTTTCTATTTGAATAGAGACCAGTTCATTTTTGCGACAGTGCAAGACAATTAAAATGTGATGGCCATTCAACTTCTTCTTCGTCATCGCTGTTTATTTTAGTTTTCTATTCATCAGTTTTAAAATTTTACCAGCAAACTCCGCCCTTTCTCCTACACATAGTTAATATGTACACAATATTAATTAAAATCAATATTAATTATGCACAAGTTTTAATAACTTAGATAACAACACTACTGAGGACATGTTGAAAAATATAGGTAGCATGTTTCAATAGCATTTGTTTATATAATGTGCAATATTTTTAACAATATTAGATCAATAGTTGTGATTTAAAGTTGTTAGTGTTGATGATGAATGAAATGTATTTCTTAGATCTAAAAAGCAACAAATCATGTGATGCCACATCAACACCCAATAAAACATGATGGAGATGTAAGTATTGGTCTGACTTTTTTTTGGACCTGTTTGGACACCTTGACAAAAAGCATGCTAATGTGGCATTATATTTGAAATTTCCACGTAAGATTTTGAAAAGTGCCAAGTTAGGGTGCTCAACTACTCGTCCTCTACCCTAATTGTTCACTGCACTTTTTTACAGCACTTTATAAAATACATGTGTTGTTTTCCATAGTACTCAAAAAAAATTAAAGCTCTTATATTAGCTTATAAAATATAAAATTATTTTTCATTTAAAATATATATTTTGGTTTAAACTAACACATATAATTTTGTGATGAGAATGAATTTTATAAAGTTTTAAAAATGTAAATTTTATTTGTTCCTAAAGTATAAATATAATAAATAATATATACATCTTTTATATATATATATACAATCAATAATATATTAGATCTACTAAATAGTATATAAATAATACTATTATAATAATATAATAGAATTAAACAGCATATACTTACAAGTTGATAAATATTAATATATTTATATATAGCTTAATATAATATATAAATGTAACAATATAAAATAAAAAGATACATGATAAATTTTATTTATTGTAAAAGTAACTCTTGCTTTTTACACATCCTCGTGAATTCATAGAGGATTGTATTGTCTTCATATGTATTTTTTTTGTTCATAGTATTTTTCATTATAGATATCTTTTAGTTTATGGTGTTTCTCTCTCTCCCTCTACCATGTGTCGAATTCATCACCTCTTTTATTTACAAAAGTGGTCCAAAGATTTTATATTAGTTTATGTTCCATGTGTTATTACACTATTCTAAAGGGTTTTTGGTTGACTAATTAGCTACTTAGTAAATGTTTTACCAAATAAACCTCCACTCATTTTTCATTCGAAACACTTATGTTTTTGTAATGTATATGATTGAGAGAGCTCTCTATCAAATTTGTGGAGATTGATTTGCTTATGCTTACTTTATACCTTATATATTACTTATTTTCATAATGAAGTTGATTCAATTTATACTTGTTATTCGCCACTAAAGCCACTCTTCATCTTAGATTTGGTGCTTAGGAGTTGATATTTGCTCACATAATTTATGAGATCTATGTGTTTCATTTTTAGGATTTGCAAACAACCCTTATCTTGATGTAATACAATTTTGATCTATCAAGTAGATTGTTAAAAAAATGAATAAAGGTGTGCAATAATAACGTTTTTTTAATTTTCAAGTTATTTTTCTCTCTTTCTTTTGTATATACTATAATATTATATTCTTCCAATATATAGTTATATAATTTTTTTATTATATATAATAATAGAATATATTATTTATAAAACTTTATAATATTATATATTATTAATATATAATTGAAACTATCACTTCTATATTGAGATATTTGTTGCACAAATGACCTACCAATTGACCTCACATATATCAAAGAAACCAAAATTTTCTCTAATTGATTTTCCAAACCTCTTCAAACGTACCCATTGCACACTAAGATGTAATTGCTAGTATTTATATTATATTATAATATTATATAATATAATATTATATTTATATTATATTATTAATATTCCCAATCAATTTTTTTTTGCATAATTGGCACCATATTTACCGCCAGCCATTTTCATTTTAATAAACATACTCTAAACCCCTGGTCGAAACCTTATTTTTAGGCTGCAGCTCGCCAAATCAGAGAAGTGAAAGGTCAAAACCAGCGAGGAAGGGTTTGGAGGAGCTAAAACCAATAGCGGCGGGGAAAGTGGCAAAATCTACAGGTAAAGGATGTCCTAATATTAAAACCTAAATGTGCTTAGTATTAGGATCTTGGTCGTAATTTCATTTTAACAAGCAAAGTATCTCTAGCACAAGGAACACAAGGTGGAGGAACACAAGCTATTGTCAAGTGACATAGACCATTGTTCATTCTATCAAACAACAAATATACTAGAACAATTATTCATCAAAAGTGTGCCAAAGATCACTGTCACCTATTATCATCGACTGTTAAAAACTTGTCTGATTCCAAATTTCCAAGGAGCACTTTTCCAACCATAGCCATCCCATCATGAAGATTTGGACCTAAATTAACAATCTACTGATCAACAATATCAACACTTTGAGCACTACCCATGGTATTACCTAGTGCTCTATCAATATAACTGTGAATTTGTTCATACAGTAATGGTCTTTGTCATCTCACTAGAATCGTTGGATGTCTACCATTCCTTTCAATTCTTGGAAACTGTATAACAAGTATGATCTCAAACGAATGGAATACAATAACCCCTGGTTTAGTAGCTTGTAAATTTGTCTTTAGGGATATCCATGATAATAGTAAATTGCACAATAATGAGACAGAAGGTGACTTAATTGTGCAAGTCAATAAGGTACCTCCTTTTGTCTTGTTATACATCGTTATTTCTATATCTCCATAAAAACCATAAAAATCTTAGTTGAAATATTCGTCAAAACTTACTCCATTCTTTATTAAAACCCCTAACATACTCAAACAATTTTTCTCTCAAGTAAAGATCTATTTATTATTCCACCTAACCTTATTACTAGAAAACATTATTGGCATATAGGCAATCAAAAAATAAATGGAGAAAAGACTCGTCCATATTGCAAAATGGACATACAAACACATTAAGACCAATGACTTTTAGGACAGAGCCAACATCATGTTTTTATAACAATAACAGACATCTAAAGCAAGCCTTCTTGGGCTCAATCTATGAAGGGAAAATGTGATTAAACACAGATTTCCAGTTGCAAGGAGAAAGATCAAGACCCCAGTTATTTAAAGTGTCTATGCCACTTTTTGGATGTTAGAAAGCATCAAATATATCTTTTTAATAGCCTCTTTAGTAAGAGGGGAGCCCTCTTTCCATTTCATCTTATCTAGTATTTTAGGGTTGAATGCGAAAAGTTCCAACCCTTGTAAATCATAACTAGGTGTTAATGACTTATCGAATATCTATTTTTTGGGTTGCAGTTAGAGATCTTGCAAATTTTTCTATGTTGTCTGGTTGGTTGTCACAGTTTGAAATTGAAATTGATCCATTGCTACATTTGGCTATTTTTCTTCCTCTATAGTCTTTGTATACTGAGGAGATTCATGTTTAATAGTATATGATCAATGTTCATGATGCTGGATTTTGCATTGTGAAGTCAGACATGGGGCCAATGATTGTCACATAATAAAGAAAGTTGAAATTATCACAGATATTTCATAAATGAATTTCACTAGGGAGTGATAATGGGAATTCAAAGCTTCCTTTCATTTAACATTTGCATGTCACACCTCCAGACAAGAATTACTTCTAAATATTTGTTTTCATTTGACTAGAAACTGCATTGTCAACGTTGCAGTCACAAATTCTTCAATTCACTCAATATATTGTGAGATATTTAAATCAATTCAACCATCCTATAGAAATCTAGATATGTGTTAGCTTTTCAAGTGATTTAATCTTGAGTTCCTGGTTGTAGAAAGTAAAATTTACCATGTGATTTGAAATTTTCACAAGAGATTTAAAAGTTCCATCCTGTGACCATTGGATGAAATTTTTTGGTCAAAAGAAATGTATCCTATCCTAGCATTATAGTTTTTCCTGATGATATTGCCTATTGCTCAACAGAGTGCACAAAGCTTTATGTATTTATTATAACCTTTGAAAATTTCTTTATAAACCGTGAATGATTTTGATGGTGGTTTGGAGGATTGGTTGTGCAATCAATAGGTAAGATGCAGTCTCTAATGTGTAGTAGAAGAAAATAAATGTTAAGAGGTGGGGACATTCAATAGAGTGCACAAGGAAATGCTTATTGTTAGTGACAGTTTTTCTATGTATCTTTAACTTAAAAATATTCTTTCTTCTCACACAGCAAGGAAGCTAATGTGATTTATTAGATCAGTGTTTCTATCAGGAGCATTAAATATGGTCTTGTCATATATCTATGTAGGATTACATCATGATGATTAGACAAAGTATTGGAGGGATGCAAGCAAGGAATGTTGTTTCTGGAAAATCATACTGGTATATGAGAATGGGAGAGTGGATCCCTTTTTCAGGGAGTTCATTGATGGAGTTATTGTAATGTTGTTGGTAATTGAGTAGATTGAAAGATCGGATTACTTGTTGAGAATTTTGTATAATTGTAGCCCCATTCATTGTGTACGGAAATCACATTAGAAGAGCATGCAAGTGTATCACAATCTGGAAGAAATGTTGAAAGAATTGTAACACCATGCATGCAAGAAAAAAGGTGAATGCAAAGAAAAATGGTGCCATATATATATATATAAGAAAAAAATACCAAAAAGATTCGACATTTAATAAAATAATTGAGTAGAAAAGGGAAAATTAAGTACAGGGTGATGCAATCACAAACGCTGGAGTAAACTCAAGTTTGTAGTATATGAACATCATTTTTTCTTGCTTGCAAAGGAAGATTTATCTAAAGAAAAATTTGTTGGCTGCTCGATTGGATGAAAAAAGATGATCACTAGAAACAAATTGTTACACTTTTAGAGGTTGGCGATTAGGTATAGGTAAAGCTCCATCATGACAGTTAGCATAACATTAAGTTTGTTCCTTGATACTGTGGATCTTATTAAGTATCCAAACAGAAAGGATAAGAGGCTATTTTTTTATAAACCAAATATTACTTCATAACAATGTATGGAGGAATTTGTCTAAATACCAAAGGGTTGGCCTATTTATTGCTTGTGTAAGATATATTTTAGTTACTGATTAATCAATATTTTATTACTGTGTGATCTGATGAATCCTTTAAATCTATAATTAAATGGTGGCATCCAAAATTATAAGAGAGGCTACACTAATTAGAAAGAGGCCCCTCATGTGGTGATAGAAGCCATTTAGTTATTAAGTGAAAGAAGACAGAATGACCGGGACTCTAAAAGAGGGAAACAAGGGTTCCTTTCCCCTTACAGTTTCATTCATTTTTTAACTAAAAGCAATGATGGAACTCCTAATGAATTCACATTGGGTGATACCTAGGGACTATATTAATCCCGTGTATGAATAATGCTATGTATAGTGATGAGATAAAACACATTCACATGCTAGTTCCCAACTTCATTTTTGTTATTAAGCCCCTATCATAATTATTAAGAGGCATTTGTGATGGTAATATTGATCAGACATATGTCTTATTCGAGAATGGGATTAATAAGTCAAAAATACTATATAAACATTGAGATGCTATGAATGTTGTTAACATTTGAATTTGTGGCATCAATACTTTGCAAAAATATGAGTAACTCGCTTAATGAACAGTGGAAAATTTTGTAACAGATGTAATATCATCTTGAACAAAGTGAATTCCCTCTACGTTTTAGAGGGGAAGCTCCCTCGTATGGTGAAATTATGTGAAGTTTGAGTCCAAATATTGGTAGACTCTTCTCCTTTTTCATAAAGCAACTTGTTTGTAATTTTCCCATTAATGTCAATGGAATACAATGTTGCTCATGAATGGATGTGCTAATTTCCTTTTTACAAAATCTAATTTTTAGATTGTTGAATGGAATTTAATTATACCCAGGAAGGCATATTCAGCTGCACATTTTGTTTCCTCTCTTTCATATTTTGTGATGTTAGAGTTTGGAAGGTGGATCTTTGTATCGTCCACATGTCAACTAATCTTGGGAAAGCTTTGTGTTTCTGTAGATATCAAGAGATGTATAATAAAAATCATTCACCTATTTCCATCATCATTAGGGAGGAGGAGCTTCTGAAATGCCATGTTTTTTCTGTTTTGAGTTATCCAGGTGTTCCTCTGCATATTCAGTTCAACCTAGGTTTTCTCCTCTTCTTTTTTATGCCCTTCCTTTGCTTTTATTTTCCCACTTGTTTTGTGCTTTTGGATAAAAAGTACTTAACAATATAAAAACCCTTTATATAAGGGAGCTGCCTCTCTCAATTGTAAAGGGAAATTATTTTGTTCAAAGTGTTTCCCACATCTGTTATGGAATTTATTGTTGTTCATTGGGTGAGTTATATTTTTGCAAAAGATTGAGGCAACAAATTCAAATGTTAAAAAATGTGAATGTCTATGTACGCATGATAGGCTTCTTTGCTTAGTTGCCATTGTTTAATATGCAACAATACAAGATGGTCATATTACATAAACAAAATTATGAAATCATTAGTTTCTTTGGATCATTTGTCGAAGAAAGTTTTGGGATGTTTTATTGAAGTAGAAAGTTTGGATTAGTGGAATTGGGTAAAAGAAGATAAAGAAAGGAAAAAATTCAAGTACAAAAGCATATTCTTGGGCCATTTGAATGTGATGAGAGCCAAGTGGTTGGGTATGCTATAAAGGTTCCACTGAATGTTCTTTTTGTGTTCTTTGTTAGTGAATGCTTAGCTCTGGTCTGCCCCTTGTGTCTACACTATGCTCCTTCTTACTTTCCTACTGTAGTTAGATGATCAAATGGTTTGCATTAAATCCCATAGATGTATGGGCTTGCTATCTTCTACTGCATTTCAGTGATGAGTTTTCCATGGTTGAGCAGTCATTCAATCTTTTTAAGCATTTGATTTTCTCAGCATCTCTCAACTAGTTGATCTTTTCTAATAGTTTTTTTTCTGGCTTATGTCTGTCAGCAATATTCATGTCAAATCATTACATGCAATTATTGGTAACTACTTCTTCAAACTTATAATTGAATCACTTTACTTGTAACTAGAGATGTGTAGGTTTTCTAAATTTTTGAAAGTAGAATTTCTTATCATCCTTTTATCTTTACAGATCTAACAGATGGTTGCATTTTAGCACAAAAATTATTCTTTATATATGAGAAGAGATCCATTTGGTGGGTTGTTTGCATGTCAAAGGTTAACATAATGTGAGATGGGTCACTTGTTAAAACAGGAATTAACTCAAAGTTGGGAATTGATGATAAACATATGTATACATGGGAAATGTTATTACATTTTACCTTGGTATACTCATCAAATTTGAAGGCCATAACCCCTCTACTCTTCATGATTGTAACACAGATATTCACTAAATGAGTCTAATGAGAGCTTTTTCTTCATGTGAAAAGGGTCAATGTTAATAAGGTCATAGGACAGGCTGATTTAAGTTTTTATAAATGGCATGTTGGGTACATTATGTTTGACAAAAAAAAAAGTACATAATTTTAGAGATAAGTTTGTCTGCAAATTTTTATTGCTGTGTAAAAGAACTATGTTGTGAGATACATGAGGCTTGCAAAGGCCATGGTCTAGGAAGAAGTGCTTCTGGAAAAGACTCATGCAATTTTTTTTAACCATTGATGTTTTGGAATACACTACATGATTCATCGTTAGGGTGAGATATATATTAGATTTACATATAAGAGTTCATTATATAGGTAACTCTTAGCATTATTTTAGAGCCAAGTAGGTCCGGCTAATTGAGAGCAATAATAAGCTCATTTAATTTTGATAATGTAATAAAATAACCACTTAAACCAAAATCTAATGATTAGAAATCAATTAATTAACTGAAGGATGGGTCTCGATTATTGGCTTAAGCATAAGTCCTCATCCCTATTTAGGTTGTTGGGTACTTGCCAATTTCAATGACCTCTTTTAATTTACATTTATAAAAATGATCAGCCCTTGCAAGGACTTGAGCCTTTTCAATGACAATATCATGCTTAGTTCTCCACTTTGGTAGTGTATGTCAAGATGATAGTTCTGCAGAGTCCACTGTGTAGACAGCCTTCTATGTCGAATGATTTGTACTTAATTGCAATTTTAGGGTCACTTGGTCACAAATTGTTGTTGATTGATTCTTTCCTGTAAAAGATAAATGTATGCTCATGATATGTTGCAACATGCTCAAATTAAGGGGTGGGGTTGGAGGTTCATGCTTACTTAGACAATTTAGTACTTAGTTGTTTGTTAGGTCGGATAGGTTATAAGCAGGTACAACTACATCTACAAACAATGTACAAATTTAGTGTCTAAAATTATATAAACTACTTAATTATTTATTTATTTTTCCCTTTTTCCACAAACACAATGTGCAATTCAAACAAATACTTCATTCTAGGAATTTTCTTTTATCTGTATATTTTGGTTGTTGGTTTTCACATTCAATACAGATGTATGAACTATTAAAAATTAACTGATTATATAACACCACTAGGTGCTAGGGAGACAATACTATTTTTGTTCATTAAGCTTAACATAAGTGCTTTGGTTTGTCAAGGCTTGCTCATCCAGGTGGACCAGTGGCCATAAATAAGGTTGTTACATTGGCAAAAAATTTACAACTCCAAGAGCCCAGTGGGTCTGCCTCTTTGGATCCTAACTTAGTTGAAAGAGTTGTGCAGGATGCAAAGAGTGCCTTGCGTGTAAGTACATACCAAGTGTAATATGCTAGTGCTACTAATTGTTATGAGTTTATGAATGACTTGAAAAATATGTACTATACAAACTGTGACAATAAGATACAAACAATAATAGCTTTTCAACATTTAATCAATTGCCAAACTTTTTTTCTTATCAAAAAGTTTATAGAGAAAATTTCACTGATATACATTTGTGCCTGTTGTGGTTGTAACTACATTATTTTGCAGGCTTCATTGGAAGTGAATTAGAATATTCAAAGAAAAAACATAAAACTATACCAATTTTTTAAAATTTTGTATGACCGAATAAGCTTTGAATTGTCAACATTTTACTCATACAAGAACAATGAAGAATTAGAAATCAAT
>VDFB02351306.1:0-65857 GCA_007258455.2 Sequoia sempervirens
TGATGGAGAATCAAAAATCACAAAATTCGAGTTAGTTTTGTGTGAGACTACAATGCATGACATCAATATGACAAAACTATCAACCTTAGTAAGTATTATTAAGTCCACCTATAGAGTTGCAAAGAAAGATAAATATCACCATAAGGCATTCTCACCTTAAGGAAAGACAAGACTATGAGAACATAATGACTCAACAAAAAGATATAAATTCATGACATAAAGCACCTCAAAGTAATTTTTTTGGAAAGACTGACAACATTAACAATAAAGAATAGCCAAATAAAATTGAAAATAATTGAAACCAACCTTATAAAAAAATTGTACCTACAACAGAAGCACTTACACTTGGGATAAACACCATTTCAATTCAATCTAGAAGGCCCCATGATGATTGTTGGAAATGTAGTAAGAATAATTATGCTTAAGATTGTCTTGAACCTAATAGAGTGTAAAGTCCCAACAAACAAATATGTGTTATCATTGAGAACCAACCTAGGAATATTCAACTGTCTCTCTTAGAATCTCTAAGTAAAATAAAGGAAAATTTTCTTTTAATTCTTGTAGATTTAGGAGCAACTAATTCTTTTATATCATTGAAAATAGTAAGGAAATCTAGTTTGAAAAATAAGAAAATTATTCCAAGGAGTACTGTCAAGTTAGGAATAGACAAGAAACACAATATTAATGAAGCAATAAAGAGGCTTGAAGTAGAAGTGGACTTAATTAAAATTGTATTAGGTCTCTCAATCATGCCCTTGAGATCTTACAATATAATATTGAGCATGAATTGACTCCAAAGGTATTTAGCTCAAATCAATTATAGAGAGAAAATGATTCATTGTTTGGATGAATCAAGTAACTTTGTGGTCGTTCAAGAGCAACACAGTAAGAAAGAAATGAAAACCATTTCAACCTTACAACTAAAAAGGTTGCAAGAAAGAGGTGTGCCCGTTTTTCTATTAATTTCAACCTAATAGAAATAATTAACAAATCAACTAAAATAAATCATCCCTTGTTGCAAAGTTCAAGGATGTTTTAACTTATAAACTTCCTTAAAGCCTCTAAGATTTTTTTTATTTTTTAATAGATATTTTGTTTGGATCAACGTTAGTATCTAAGACACCTTAGAGAATGAAGATTACATATTTGTGGGATCTTTGACTACAACTTAATGAGTTGTTGGAGAAGGGTGTAAAGAAACCTAGTGTACCAACTCTCTCCATAAAGAAGGATGGAACCTTTAGATTATGCATTGATTATCAAATGTTGAACAAAGCAACCATAAAGAACATTTATTACAACCTCATATAGATATTTTGACCAAATAAGAGGGATACCAATGTTTGAAAGCTAGATTTATGATTTGGTTATCATTGATTATAAATTAAAATGAGGACATACACAAAACATTGTTTAAAAACTTGGTATGATTACTATGAGTTCATAGTTTTACCTTTTGTTTGCTCTATTTTTGACCTCACCAAGTTTAAACATTGTGCATCAAGTCAATAAGCATCATCATGTGTTGAATACCTTTGTTGAGCTAGCTTTAATCACAAAATGCCACATTAATCGTCATAATCATTCATTTTAGAAGATGTTACGGTTGATCAAGTTGTTCATGCACCATTCTGAAAGAGAACCACACATTCATTCAATCGTAATCAAGAGACAATTATATGGTATGTTAATTCATGAAAACAAATAAATTTGAAGATCCTTTTGAGGTGGAAGGAAACCGTTTTACAAGGATGATCATGTCTCCAACACACACAATGTGATAAATTTTTCAAGACTAGACTCTTTTCAATTTGAAAGATATTAAAATTTCATTATTTTTCTAACAAATTACGAAAACAATTAATTTGGAGGTTTGAAAGAGGCTAGAGCAAAACAAGTTTACATTGGATTTGTGAGGTTACTTTGTACATTCTGACCAGTTTTCAAGCAAAATATGCCTCCAATCAAAGATTTTAATCTCTCGTACTTGCTTAACATATTACATTAATAGTTCGTCATCACTATTTTCGAAATTTTATTGATACCTATAAAATGTTTAACCATATGAAAAAAGTTTGAAAAGTGCACTTTATCGTTAAGTTGGAGAGTTCTTCGAACTCCCGAATCCCCGAAAGGGTTAGAAAAGTTGAATCATGCGAATCTTGCGACAGCTTAACAAGTTTTGTAAACGACAAACCTTGCGAAAAGTTCGTGAAGTCGCCTGCTTCGCAGACTATCCGACAATGTGAAAGTTCGCGAAAGTCCGAAGTTTGCGAAGAAGACAATGAATACGCTTTTCATCAGTCATTGTTTTTAAAGTTGAATTTTCACAATCTACGGCGGCATCTTCCTTGCCTGTGCTAAATGGGAGCGCCGGAATACAATCTGGAGGCGTGGTAGACATGTCTGCATAAAAGAGCTGCCATGACCGAGTCCATGACCGTGGGATGTGCACAGATAGGTTTGTTAAAAGGGTTTCAGAAGCTTTCAAGCAAAGGCAATCGGCAGATGTAATGCCAAAGTCCGTGGCCATTGCCAGCAAATCATTTAATTTGACAAGACTTTTCATGGCAGAATTCGAAGGACGAAAATTCTTAATTTCTTTTGTAAGTTACTGGACGAAAACTCATAACTTGTCCTAGATATCAAGAAGAAATATTTAAAAAAACATTATTGTAAATTGGACGAAGAAACATAACAAAAGCTCAAGATAAGATTACTTTTAGAATTATGTCAAAGTGGAAAAATCTGAATATTATAATAAAATTCATGATTTTGATTAAAGTTATATTTACAAATACAAATGCAATTATCGTTTTAGAGTTAGAGATACTGTTTTAATGCAAAAAAATTAAAAAAGTTATAGAAAGGGACATTACAAATGGTATCACAGCTTTGATCCCACTAGTCTGCGGGGCTAAAGCTAAAATGTTGGATATATTCTTGTAAAAAAGACTTGAATGTCTACAAAAGGAAGAAAACATGGATCTTATGTAAGAATTATTGTACAAATTTGAGGTCCCTAAAATTATTAAATGATATCAAAGTTTATCAGATCATGCAAAAGCTTGTGTTCCCTTTGATGAGTGGAGGTACTCAAGAACTTGTTTCCCAACAAAATAATTCTATATGAATACACAAGGAAAATGGCTATAAGGAGGAGGTAAAGGAACGCGACCCAAAAAAATTAATTTTGATAGAAGAAATGAAGTTCAAATCAAAATCAAAATTACAAGAAGTTGTTAAACCCAAGGAAGAAAGGTCAGAACTAAAACTACAAGAAAATGAGCATGCCAATGAGAAAGAAGAAGAGGAACCTAAAAATAAAGTTGAAGATAAAGATTCCTTCGTAGGAGAAGATGTTTTATTGGTTTCTAATGATGGCATGTGTCACCAAAATATCAATGAAGGGAAGCCAAATGGGGTTCCACTTGTTGAACGAGAAGAGTTCAATTGAAAAAAGATGTACCAATCACACACTACCTTTCAAACTTCCACATGATGAGTCATTGATTGATTTTTAGAAGAGCATTGGGGATAAATATGCATTTGAGAAGGAGATTTCAATTAGCCCAAAATCAAAAGCTTTAGATCACAAAAATGAAGGTGTTGAGGATATTTTAACAAAAAAAAAATTCAGGTCCTCTGTTTTTGAGTAGTTTGTATAGGGTAGGAAACTAGATCATATTAGTCTATTGTAACAGTCAATCTGAGTGGGTTCGTTCGATTGCCGGTAAAATTCAGTCGAATAATTGATCCCATAATAGTGGTTTACAATTTTTGGCCAAACGGACACTAAAATTATATTTTTAACTAAATCTTCACATTCGGGCACCTATAGCGGCTAAACTGAGGAATTTGAAGATGGTGCAAACTAGAGTCTCAGTCAAATTTTGTCTGTAGATTCTAAAAATATTTTTTTCAAAATTTTTGGAATCAAATTGCACTTCTTTTTCCATCTCCACGAAAATGGATTTTTGAGAAAAACAACATTTTAAAAAGTGGCCTCACAAGTATAACATAACTTTTTTTTTCCATGAAGGATAAAATTCTAATTCTTTCAAATTTAGATTTGTAACTTCTGATATCTAAGTGCTTCCACTTGGTTAGATAGTTTTTATTGAATATTTTTCCTTAATCAAGTTTCAAAGTCAAACAAATTACAATTCAGACACATTTTATATGGCAGTAACTTTTTTGTATATGTCAAAATTTAATTTAATTTTTTGTTGGATCAAGGACTTCAATATCAGGTGCACTCATTTTTTTCAATTTTTTTTTGATAATCTTCTATTTTTCCATAATAAACAAAAGAAATTTTTTTGGATGAAAACCTATGTTTAATAAAACTTAAAAACAAATACATAACAAAACCAAAACATATTAAAATTTATATTCATTGGATAGCTTGTTCTAAGGAATACCATAATCATTGAAATAAATTTTAAATGAATTCATTTGATCCCCAAAATCTAAATCAAAAGTGATTTTTATCGACATTTTGATAGGTGTAAAGGAGACTCCATTATAGGTATGGTTTAAAACTAGAGGGTTCTATCCAAGGGGTTTGATCTAAGGTGATTTGATCAAACCCTCTTCAATTGGAATCCTTAAAATAAACTTTTAAGAGGCTTAAATCATTATATTTTCTAAAAATATGTGATTTCAAAATTCCTCGAGGAATTGTAAACCACTATTATGACAACACCCAAATTTTGTAAAAATCAGTTATTCGAACTATAACTAGGAGTTTTCTTCCTGGTTCTTTCCTACTAGTATGTCTACTTGAACCAATATTTTGTATAAAATATATATTTAATATTAATAAAATTATAGTGGCCTACCACTTTTGATTTAAAAATAAATAAAATTCTTTTTTCAAATGAGGAAGTAAACACATTAGAGTCACACACTAAAGAAAAGGTTTTAGTAGTTACTATTGCTAGTTTTGAGTATGTAGGAATTGTTAGATCAACAACGAACAATAAGCAATCTGGTAATGCTAACACTAACCAAGATAAAAAAATGAAGGATTCAAAATATAATTGTTTAAAATTATGCCAATATGAATGGTCTAAATAGGAAACTAATTTCTAATATGATAATAGGAACAATTTTTTATTTTTCCATTGGGTTGCAAATAACCAACTTTTTCAAATGGATATGAGATTCTTTTTTATTGGGATAACCCACTCTTTGAATTGAAGGCAAAAACATATCTTGGTTCAAGTTTTGCAAGTTGTGATAATATCAGAGTAACACAACAAAATTTGAATTATAAAATAGATCTTCATAAAGAACAACTCTTAGGAATGCTAGAAGTTGCAAGGAAAGAACAATTAGTAGACTTAGGTACGATTCAACAAGTTTTATAGGAAAAAATGAATCATCAAGTTAAACTATTTGAAGACAAGAAAGATAAAGTTGTTCAACAAGATTTATCAACATATGGAGAATGAATGAAATACACTATATCATCAAAAATATTTATTGTATTTGCAAGATTGATTTGGGATCTTGGTATCTTCAAAAATATTCAATCAAGTGAATAAGAAATTCTAAGAGTATCCTAGTTTGTGATTGCTCGAGGACAAGCAATCTTGGGAAGGGTGAATTGTAATGTCTAGTTTTGAAAATAAAATTATAATAATAATAAATTAAAATATATAAATATTAAATATATAATTATAATATATAAAATTAAAGCTTAATTTAATCAAAAGTCAAGGGAAATGTGAAGGATTGTGACTATTGAAGGAAAAAAGATATATAAGAGACACCAAACAAAGAGAATGAACATTATATGAAGAATACATCTTTTATTATCTGATAATTACTCTTAGAGAGTATAACAATAGTTCAATTAACTTGAGGACGAAACCCCTCATGACAGAAATTGAAGGACAAAAACCCACAATTTCTCTTGTCAAGTTAAAGGATGAAAACCCCTAACTTGATGGAATTTAGATACATTTCAAGATATTTATACAAAGAGAGATAATTACAAATTAAAATAAATATTACAGTAGAGACTCAAGAATATGTTTTGTATTTTCAAAACTATGTTATAAGTTTTAAATCTAATGTATATATAATCAAAATTATATTTTTTAGGATAAATTAATATTTATAATCAACTATACAATTATTATTGTGAGTTAGAGTTGACTAACATACAATATAGAATTTAATTATCACCACCAAAAAGAGAGATCAAGGAAAAATAAGCAATATTATCAAAACTAAAAAAATGAAATTTAACTAAGAGGATGAGTTTTACATTTTCTAAAATATATTCTAAGCATTAGATACAAATTATTTAGTAAGTTATTAAGTTGCAATTTCTAAGCTAAATTCCTACAAGTATAATTAATTATGAAACTCTTATTGAGCTAGGGTTTATTATACTTAAAGAAATTAATACAAATTTTAGAATAGGATATTACAAATAGTATCAGAGCTTTGATCTTACCAACCTGCATGGTAAAGCTAAAATGTTGGATGCATTCTAGTCAAAAAGACTTGAAGGTCTTCAAAAGGAAGAAAACATGGATCTTATGCAATAATTATTGTACAAACTTGAGGCCCTTAAAATTATTAACCAATGTCAAAGTTTGTTAGATCATGCAAAATTGTGTTCTTTTTTATTAGTACTTGGAGGCACTAAGGTACCAGTTTCCCAATAAAAGAGTTATATATGTACATAAGAAAAAGGGCTAAGGAGGAGATCAAGGAGCAAGATCCAAGAGAATCATTAATTACAACAAAAGAGAAGTTAGAATCAAAATCAAGAAATTGTTTTAATTTTTATTTTATTTTTAAATCAAGAAAGTGTTAAAACCAAAGAAGAAGAAGAAGAGCCAATATTGTGTCGTAGAAGTGTCAATAATTGCAGATGATGTCCAAGAAACATACATCCAATATTCAGATATGGAAGTAATTGATCCATGTAATAATGATTTGCAAGGTATGGAAACGGTTGGACCATGTGATGATGATGTGCAAAATAGTAGTTATGCTATTGTGAGTCTAAGATTGGCCCCTATGAGGAGGAATTGCATGTTTATCAAGAAAAACTCCATAATGATACATACCAACTACATGGAAGTTAACTAGGGGACATTTGAACTCCTTAGTTCCAAGACTAATGGGCTTGTTGGTGGGTTAGTTTGTAGTCATGAGGAGACTTTTGGTTTACCTCTTAGAAATAACATGTACATTGAAGAACAATGGATGCATTCACCATGTTGTCATCCCACAACACTTGAAGTGAAAATAGAGATAGTCACCCTTGATAAGCTAGATGCTAAATGAAATGAAAGTGTGTGCAGTATTTTTCCTACCTAAAAAAATGCAAGAAATAAACTTAAGCAAAAGAGAAAAACTAAAGACAACACTCAAGATTGGGCAATAGATGAAATCAAACAAGAAAAATTAAAATAGCAATAAGTATACCTTGTTGAGCTGATAGCTTTGTTGGCCCTTGATTGTGTTTGATTTGTGTGCTCCTCTTGAGATTTTGACAACATAACACCTTAGAAAAACATGATTTTGATCTTAAAATGCAAGCAAATATGGATTCTAAGTGGATTTTGGATGCAAAGGCTATGGGGATGGTGAAATTGTGAGAGCTTGATTGCATGAGAGTGTAAGTGAGTTTGAATGCATAATGGAAAAATGACTTAAGTCTTGCTCCTTAGTCGTTAGAGGGAAAATGAAATGAAGGGCTTGGATTCAATCTAGGGATTGGATTCAACTCTTGGGAGAATGACATGTGTCATCCTAGGGGAGAGAGAAGTGGTGATGTGGCTATGAGGTGGATGACAAGTGGAGGGAAGTACAAAAGGGAGGACTTGTCTTATCCTCCCCAAATCATGGGGAGGATGTGACAAGCGAAGAATTCAAATTCCTCCAAAAATCTCCATAGAATTTGGAGAAAACATTGGAAGATTAAATGGAATTAAAAATTCCATTTGTAAGGACCCAGGGATTGGAGTGGAGAATTAAAAATTGCTTTTAATTATTATAGAGGCTTAGGGAAGATAAATGGGAATTCAAAATTCCACATAAACTTGGGAATAAATGAGAATTTAAAATTCCTTGGGAAGAGGGGTGACTTCTCCAAAAAGGGAAGGAGTTAATGAGGGTTGACTTGGGTACACATGTCATAATTGGCATTATGATTAGGTTAGGGATAATTAATCATCAATTAGGGGTTGTGCAAATGATAATCAAAGGATTAAGGCAAGTGGCAAGTTATGGAGGATCTGACACCAAACCTAATTAAGGAATGTGCACACCCTAATCATAGATCAATTAGGTTAATTGGAATTAAGGAGGGATTATGTAGGATGTGACAAGAGGAGAGAGAAAGGGGATGAATTGAAAAATGATTTTATATTGGATAAATGACAGAATTAAATAAATTAGCATATTTATTTAATCTTGAGTAAACACTTTAGGGGACATTAGGAATAAGAGGAATATTAATCAAATAATGAAATTATTTAATTAATATAGGTATGGTTGCAAAAGAGACGAAATAGCTAATAAATTTGGCCACATGGGAATGGTAAAATTTAGGTGTCTATAGAAAGATACAACTTGTAGTAAAGGACACCTAAATCTCTTTACTCAAATGCAAAATTGGCTTTGTACAAAGGAGTGGGATCTAGGTATTCATGACACTCCCACAATTCATGACAGAGGATGCAACATTTTGCTATCATTTTGGATGTCAATAATGACAATCAAGAGTTTGTATTCATTGCCCAAGATCTTGGGTAAAAGTGAAATGAGAGAGTAGAAGATCATGACAACGTATGATCTCATTCGATGTGATCACACTAATCCTTCTTGTTTCTTTTCAAGGTCAAAATCTACAAAAGGGAATACAAATTCTCTTATAGGTATTTTCTGACGATAATTAAAAGACATACATAATGCAAGATATAAGAATGTGCATAATTTTTATAGTACTCATGTTAAGCAGAGTATATTATTTCATAACCTACATCTAGCACCAGAGAGAAGACGGTGCATGAGAACAAATTTTAGTAAGCAAGGAGTAACTTGGGAAAGCTCCCTAGCTGCTATAGGAAATGACAATGATATAGAATTTCCCATCTTCTTATTATGGTATTCATTGAATGGAACCTTTGTAACATCACCCCAAAAAATTCACACTAGTGCATGTAAGTTTATATAAAAAAAGGTCAATTAGTTTATTGAATTATAATAACTTATTCCTACCACCTATCTATGAAGGGACTCTATTACAAAATGGAGACCTTTTTATTATCATTGGTAATGAAAAAGATGAATTTATCTTCACCACTATTTCAAGGCAGCTAGTACCATCTATAGTGTATAACTATAATGCTCCTATGTTTTACATTTTGGATAAGTGGGGAGGAAGGTAAGCATTGGTAGAAAACATCACATTGCTTTTTACAAAAAGGATTCAATCAATAGTTGACCAGAAATTCACCTACAAGATTGTTTGGGCTAATAAAAATCGAATGAATGCTATACTTCACACTAATCTAATCACAATTTGCCAATGTTATGAGGTTGAAATGGAATTCCTAAAGACACCAAAAGAATTTAGGGAAAGTAAATCAATTTTTCTCATACAATTCAAATATTTATATAGAAAATGGACCACCCAATAGACAAATCTTTTTTAAGTTTTTCCATATTTTAGTTGGTGAAAAGGATGGTTCTACTATTGAAACTCGTGGTGATCATTTTGAAGAGCAATATTTAGAAATGGAGAATACAACAAATGAAATTACTAGAACAAGAATCAACTTTTATGATAACCACCCCATGGATCTTGAGTTGCCCAATGAAAGGAGAACAATTTTGGGATATTTCTAGTAACTCTCTAATTGGTCTAGTTACATAACGCGAGAATATCGAAAGTGGGCCAAAAAGATAAAATCATTTCATAAAAGAGCATTACATTTAAGGTCATAGAGGTGTGTCATGCTTCTAGTTCTCATCTTAGTATATGGAAAGCTCATATTCCTACTTTGCCTCAAAGAAATATCTATGAAAATGTGCAAAGGTTGGGCCAACCCAAGTAGTTCTTTGCAGATGCAATTGATGCCAAAGGGAAATTGATTTTTGAATTGATGTTACCCTTGGTTTCAAACTATGCTATTGGAAGGTATCTTTTTGTTTCTTCTCTCTAAGGATAAGAGAAAACTTATCTTAAATTACACACCTTGCCAATTTCCAACTCTTCATTGTGTTATTAAGAGTTGTTGGGAAATACATGTACATGAACCAGAAGTATATTAGACACCAATTTATCTTCAAACTCTAGAGGATGGTATCAACCTTAGGACATTAAAAACTATATTGGTTGTTTGGTTGAGGAAAGTATACTAACAACTATTCTCTAGGGACCACATTCTAGTACAAAGTCAAATTTAATCAAGATAATAAGAGAAGCATCACTTGGAGTAGAGTTTTCAATTCTTAATTATATCAAAATATTGTAGCAGACACTAATCACATTAGGAGCGATGTCTAGGCATTACAAATTTGCAATTGTTGATTTGGGATCTTGGTAACTCCAAAAAGATTCAATCAAGTGGAGAAGAAATTATTTAGCATCCTAGTTGTGATTGATTGAGGACAAACAATCTTGGGAAGGGCAAACTGTAATGCCCCACCCGAAAATGAATTGTTGACTAACATACAATATATAATTTAATTATCACCACCAAAAGGAGCAATCAAGGAGAAATAAGCAATATTATCAAAATTGAAAAAATTAGCTAAGTTAATGAAATGGTCAAAGGGCATGAAATGAAGAATTGTGCCAATTAACTAGAAAAGGTATATAAAGGAAGGAAAAAATGAAGAGGAAGGACATCAATTGATCAAAAAATATTATTTTATTATTTCCCTTGTGGAATATGAACCCAATTTCTAACAGCCTAAGGACAAAACCCCTTTAGGTCTGAAATTAAGAACGAAATGCCTTAACTCTTATAATTGAGTTAGTGGACAAAAACCTCTAACTTAGGCAGACTTTAGAGACATTTTTGGCATTTTATTGAAGATAAATTATTGCAAATCAGAGGAAGATTTACAACAAAACTAAGAGGATAAGTTCTACATTTTCTAAAATATATTCTAAGCATTAAATATAAATTATTTAACAAAGTATTAAGTTGCAACTTCTAAGTTAAATTATTACTTATTATTTAACAAAGTATTAAGTTGCAACTTCTAAGTTAAATTATTACTTATAATTAATCTTGGAACTCTTATTAAGCTAGGGTTTATTATACTTTTAAAAATTAAGGAAAATTTTAGAACGAGACATTACATAGACTATCAAGTATTGGTGGAGAGAATGGATTGCTAGATTGCACATATTGGTCTTTATGCAAGTCAAGATATTGCTATTGGAGAAGAGTTGGATTATGATTATAGTTACAAACTACTACTAGGTGAAGGATGCCCTTGTCACACTGAGGCAAATAATTGTCATGGAAGATTGTACTAGGCAGTTGCTTTTGCAATTTGTCAAATTGTAGGAGTTTCAATTATTTCTACTCATAAATACTATTAATGGTATTGGAGGCCAAAATTTCTCTCTTCAAAGGGTAATCCCACTTTATATGTGAAGCCCCTAAAGAAAGCTTCAAGGCTCTATCATAAACATACACACAAAAATTGCTCTACTTATGTGACATTGGAGCTGAGCCTATTATGGTTCAGTTATAAAGTTGCAAACATCATAGATTTTGGATGGAAGTAAACCATTATGTCCTCATTTTTACTAGTAAGGTCAATCGTGCAAAAACTATACATTTTGGTTTTAGAAGGAATTGGTCACAATTCATTCAAGATAATATTCCGAAAGAGAATAAAAGATGACAAGGAAACTCATTTTTTTTGATGAGTTAGAAAATGTAACTAATAGAAAAACCAACAGTCATTTTCAAGAAACAATTACACATGGAAAAATTATACAAGGCTGAATTAAAGGGATTCCTTTTCCAACCTCTCATCTAGAGAGCTTTGTAAAGGGGAAAAAAATGAAGACTTTGTGCTTTTGTTTATTTTAATGAAGAATTGTTGTTCTTATGTCATCATTTCTTCATGAAGGCTGATTATTCTTATGTTTGATTAGTTTTTCTTATATTTAATTCTTCATTCCTTGCTCTCGGCTTATAGATGGTTCGAAACTTTGTGCTCCTAGTTTTAGTCTAATATGATTTATTCCTTTCCTTCTTCCTTTAAAGAAATCTACACTATGTTTCTTATGTCCACAATCAGGTTTCCTTCTCCTTTCTCTTGTTTTTATTTCTAATCTTTTGCACTTTTTGATTAAAAGTACTTAAAAATCCTAAAATTCTATCATACAAAGGAGCTGCCTCTCTAAACGTAGAGGAAAATTGTTAAATAATAACTTCTCCAATTGTTGGTACAGTTGTTGCTGCCTATTGGGTGATTCAAGGTCTGTTTTCAAGGCTATAACTATAGTGACAAATCTGTTTACCAACACCTTTGAAATTGACAAAGGCAACTACAATATTTATAAATGTGATGAATAGTTTCTTTAGGGACTAGTTGAACCAGTTCGTACTTGTGTTTATAGATGATATAAATTTGGAAGAACATGAGTATCATGTAAGAGTGTTGGTGGTGCAAAGACTAAGTGCTTAACATAAGTTATGTGGCAAACTATCAAGTGTCTCTTCTTTCAAACAAAGGTGCACTATTCAGGACATTTTATTTCCAAAAAAAAGGGAGTAGCTATGGATCTAAAAAAGATAAAGACAATCATGGATTGGCTTGCACCTCTATTCCTAAGTAGTTTGTTGTTTCTTAAGTCAACTACTTGATAAGCATGATTAAAGTCCTTTCAAGTGATCATTAAATGTCATGTTTTGCAAGTAGGAAGATAAGCATTATTTGCAGTCATGTGCAATTCTCCAACATAGTAACTAACTATAACCACTTCACCATAGAGGCAAAAATGTTTGTTGGAGAGATATATCAGTGCTCTTTGAACCATAGAAAAGTTGATCATGTGAAAAATAAAGCAATAAAACAAAATTCTGCCTATTGGTAAATATGTTTGGAGTGACACTTTTGAGATACTTTCTTCAAGTTTTATGTATCTTCCTATCGTTGGTGTATTTAGTTAATTACTGAATAGTATAAGCTTGTTAAGTAGGTTGTGTTTGCTCATGCGACTTGTACTTTCCTAGGTTGGTGCAGACATGCACAATCTCCTATTATCCCACATTGGTTAGACATTCACAACTTTTAGTGATGTGCCCTACATATACCCACTTGTAGCTCTGTCATGGGCAGTCCAATCTAATCTAGAATCATTGTATACTTGCATTCTTTAATAGAATAAAATTATTCTCTTATTTTGGGTCTCTTTGTGCTTTCATTGAAGCTCCTTGATCTTTATTGGCTATCTCTCCAACCCAATCTTACACAATGAAACTCCTTGATCTATATTGGCTATCTCTCCAACCTAATCTTACACACATTGATATAAGCATATGATTGTTGTAATAAAAAAAGAATAAGAGTTTACATTAATGGCTCTGTCTAGGGAAGTAAAATATAATGGTTGGACATGAAAATTTCCTAATCTAGTCTCCATTTTAATCACCACAATATCCAAATAACACTCCCTACCAAGATGCATCTTCTCAAGATCTCTGGACTAGCAATGTGATTCAAACAACCCTCAACCTTAATGAATGTACTAACTAGTGTTCCACGGGGTTTCGGGGACGGGGATGGGGGGACGGTAGGGGACGTGTTTCAGGGATGCGGGGGCGGGGGGTCTAAGTTTGGGGGCGACGACTGCGCAAGGGGGGGGGGTGACAGGGTGCTGAAATACATATAGTACTTGTAAAGATAGTTATAAAAAAATGTATAAGAATTATACATCTTGGAGACAACTAGGAGTCCCCTAGACGTCTTGAGGACACCCCAACATCCTCAAAGTCCTAGCGGCGTCTTGGAGACAACAACATTGGTGGTGGGATGGTGGGGCTGGTGGTGGGCTGGTGGGGGGACGTCCCCCCCAAGTCCCCAAGTCTTTGAGACGTTCCCCTCTAGGAAACACGAGGATTTTTGGGGGGATGCGTCCCCATGGAACACTCGTACTAACTATTTTTCCATAAATAAATTGCTCAGTATCACCAATAATCACCACAAGAACACATTCCGCTCTTAAAATGGTGCAGCCAATTATTGTTCCTCATGAAAAACTCTTGCTCTACAATCTTTGAAGTAAACTTCATTGCAGTATATCAATCACCACACTCGCGAAGATTTTTAACAACTCAAATAAGTGAACTTGATGAGGTGTTAATAAGCCCAAAAGCAACTACAAGTTTTTCACTGTAATGGGACAAAAAGGTTTTCTTTTTTTGTTCTTCCCAGTGTTCCATGGAGTTTCTTGAAGGGGACACGTCCCCGACAGGGACAAGGGGACAAGGGGTCTAAGTTTGGGGACGGCGGGGGGACGACGGCAGGGGGGTGACACTGATATACATATGGTACTTGAATAACTAGTTATAAAAAGATGTTTCAGAATAACATTTCAAATTAAACTTTGGAAAATTAGTAAAATTGCAAATACTAACATTTTGAATACTTGAGTACTATTAGTAATCAAATAATTATAAAATTAAAATATTAAAATTTGACAAATGAAATTGTCGAATTTGAGATTTCTATTATATGAATATCGAAAATATGACATGTCACATCATAATATCATACCATAATGATAAAAATAAGTAGCATGAGTACATTGATAGTTTGATATCATAATCAAAATAAGTACAAAATGCAAAAATGTAGTTAAGGGAGGCCTCTAATCATCCCCAAACTCCTCATCACTCGAACTACTAGAATCCTCGCGATCAAGCACTGCCAAACTAATACCAACCAGCCCTGCATCTGAAGCCGAAACTGCAGCATCCTCATCAATCTGTGCTGGCTCCTCTGGGTCTACATCCCACCGTGCTGCTGGACTCTCTTTGTACAAAAGTGATTTGCGGTCAATGAGACGCAAAGCACTATGTACAGCCACAAGCTTCTCTGCTCTCCTAGAGGTAAGTTTGTTCCTCTTAAGAGAGTGGATGAAGCTATATGTAGACCAGTTCCTCTCAGCAGCTGAAGAACTAGAAACCTGAGATAACAATCGAATGGCTAGAGTGGTAGTCAAAGATCCTGATCCATGGCAAGTCCACCACAAAATTGGGTCCTCCTGCGCCATAGTTCGCATATCCATCTTGGCTGCATCTGAATAACCTCTAAGAGTGGCAAATTTGGTCCACTCAGTGCGAATCACACTAGCATCTACATCATCATACATCCTCTCAATGCACCTAAAGAACCCTGCCTTCACCTCTGCATCCTGTATCGGTGTTACTCTACCAGGCCTAGTCAAGTACCACTTAGGATTAAGTGCATAGGCTGCCATGTGCAAGGGAGTGTTGAGCTTCTCCCATCTCCTGTGAATGATTGGCTGAATGTGCTCGTGGTAGAATGCTAATGTAGGGTCCCTCTCTCGCACAACAGCCCTCATCTGATCAAGCATAGAATCAATGCACTCATACACCTCTCCAAGGCTAGGTGCATCCGCATCCCCATACCTGATAACCTGGAAAACTGGTTTAATGATGGCAACAATATATTTTGCATCAGCCCAAAACACATCGCTCTTCACTGTATCCTTCACCTTCCTCCCATGCTCTGTCCTAGACTCGGCCCACCTACTCCAATCTGCTGTCATGACCATGAGTTGCAGTGCCTCTTGCAACTCAATCATTCTGTCTAAGAGAATGAAATAGGAACCATATCTCGTATCAGTAGGTTTCAGGAACTCCTTCTTAGCGAAGGTCCTGAAAAGTGCATGTGATGTGTGGTGGTTGCAGATAAACATCTGCACATCTCTCGCATCATGAACCACTGCTCTAATCCATTCAATCTTTCCCATGTCCTTGAGTGCATTGTTCATGGCATGCACACAACATGGGGTCCACCAAATATGCCTATAAGTAGCCTCAACAAGTCTCCCTGCAGCTTTGCACACATGTGCAGCATCTGTCACAACTTGGACCACATTTTGTGGCCCAACCTCCTCAATAGCATCCCTGAGAACCTCAAACTGAAAATCAACATCTTTGCGATGCCCTGAACAATCAACTGCCTTAAGAAAATATGGGCCCTCAGTACATGTAACCATGATGTTAATGAGTGGACGATGGCTAATGTCCGTCCACCCATCCATGACTATGCTGCATCCTGTCTTAACCCAACACTCCTTCATCTTCTCCATCAACAAATTGATCTTGGAATAGTTCTTATCCAAGATCGTGGTCCTCAATTTCGTCTCACCTGGTGGCACATATGATGGTCCTCCCTTTGCCACCATCGATATCATATCCTTATAATAAGGAGATCGGGCAACATGAAACGAGAATGCCATTGGCAAAGAAGAACTTGCCAATGGCATCATCTATCTCATCCTTGAGCTGCACATTAAACAAATCTGCAATGGGGTTACTTTGAGTTTGACTTTGCAATTTCCGTTTCCCCCTCCCCTCTCCTGCATAGGCACTAGAAGAAGAACTTGGTGCCCCTCCTACTCTTGTCTGCAAAGTATGGCTGGATATCTGTTGCTGGCTATGCTGAAGCTGTGTCCTATGAACCAAAGTAGTAGGCATAGGTGCAGCTAGAGTATCATCAGGAACACCCCATAACTTATTTATTTCAACTTTGAATTTTATGTTTTCTGGTTTTGCCAAAAATTCACATATCCCCACACCTTTTCCTCTAATGAAAAGAAGGTGTGCATTGACTCTAGTGATGCTCCCATACCACCCCTCACCACAAAAGTTGCACTTCCACCTCCTTGTGCCACCAGATGTTGCCCCTTGCCTACTTAGATCTTTTGTTGCAAATTGTTTGAGAGGGGATTTGGGATTAAAAGGACCCTTAGCATACTTTGCCAATACTGCAAAAGGGCACTGTAAATTACTTGCTTCACTTGCCATGGAACTAGTTTGGGCTTCAAGCTCAGCCCCATGGTCATCCCCCTCAGCCTCAGGTGCATATTCAGGATCACTATCACTATGTGAATGAACCTCATCCTCACTCATGTTGATGTCATGAGAGCTCATTGTGACACTGCAATAAACAAATAAATTCTATAAGTGCCTAGTTTCAGCCTAGTTTAACAAATTTGAAAATAAAATTTGAAAATTTCATGATGAATCTTGATGGAAAGATGAAAAAAAAACAATGAGCCTTGAAATGAAAATTCAAAATATGAATATGCATTTGCAGCCATGTATATGAAATTATGATTAATTTTTTAATCATAATTTCATAGACATGGCTGCAAATGCATATTCATGTTTTGATTTTCATTTCAATGCCCATTTCAAACATCAAACTACATTTTCAAAATGAATCTAAAAACTTGGAAAACAAAACAAAAAAAAAATTGAAAAAACTAAGAAAAACAGTCATAAAACCCTACCTTGTGCTTGAAAAATCCTTCAAAATTGGTGTAGAATGCTCCTCCTCTTTTTCTTCTTTCTCCTTCTCACCCTTCTTGCACTTGCAGCACCTCAAACTCACTCTTTCACTCACTCTTCTCACTGGTTTTCCTCTTCTTCACCTAGCTGCTGCAAAACATCAAATGCATGTTAGTAAAAAAATGAGCAATTAGAGACTTTAATTTCATTTAGAGGCTTTGAGATGGGTCCCACAAGCCTTTAGGGTTCGGCCCAAGGCACAAAGACCAATAAAAATAAAATAAATTTCAAAAAAAGCACTTTAAAACACGTCCTAGCGCAGGGGACGCCTGGGTGTCTCTGAGACGCTTGAGGGACGCTTGGACGTCCCTAGGACGTCTCGGAGATGCCCAGGCGTCCCTTGTGTCTCTGAGACGTTTCTCACGTCCTGACGGCGGTGGAGGGACATCCCCCTGGCATCTCCAAGTCCTCGAAACGTTCGGGACGGGGGAACGGCAAAAAAAAGTGGGGGGGACGCGTCCCCGTGGAACACTAGTTCTTCCACATCATGCAACACAAACTGTGTCAGGTACATAGCCTGCATTTTTCATAAACAACGTCAATTCCTCAAACTTTGCATAGATCTTTTTTGTATGCAGGTGGGATTTTTCTTTCACAAAGAACATGTGTATCCTGTTTTTAACATCAATCAACTAAAACCTGGAACCTTAACCACCCCTCTTTTTCTCATCATGCTCCTTACCTTTTCAACATCATTCCACCTGCCATTTGCTGCACACATGTTGGAAAGAAGGATATATGTTAAAGAATGTTGTGGATCCAACTCAAGAATACACTTTGTGACCTTTCTCCTAGCTGCAAAGTCCCATGGATTCTTCAGGCACTAAACATGGATTTGCCAAACTGAAGTTCCAGGGTGGGAAGGCATATCTGTAATAAATTTGAGAGCTGCATTCAGTTGGCCAGAACAACCAAGGATATCAACCAGGCAGTCAGAATGCTCCATCTGGGGCATGATGCCATAAAACTGGGTCCTGGAATCACAATAAATGCAGTCTTCATCCACTAGGGCCATATTGCTGCACACAGAGAAAATACAAATGGAGGTAACCTTGTTTGGTTGTATGCCTTCCTCTTCCATTTGCTCAGAGAGTTCAAGAGCCTCCTTGCTGTGGCCATGTTGAGCATATGCTCCAAGCATTGCAGTCCATGAGATTGCATTTCATTCGGGCATTCTATCATAGACTTAATAAGAATCTTCCAAACTCCCACATGTGGCGTACATGTCAACAAGAAAAGTTCCCAAGTCCAGCTTTGAAGATATGTGCATGAATCCACCCGCCACTTTCCAGAAATGTTAGGGCAGTGCATGCTTTTACCACAATGGTGAATATGAAATGGTCCAGTTCCACCTGATTGTAGCAATTCAAAAAATAATTTCAAGGCATCTGCCCCATGTCTATTATGGGAATAACCTATAATCACAGCATCCATGTTACCAAATTCTGGGTAAGCAATTTGTCAAAGACAAGCTACGTACTTGCCATGCTCCTGCAATTTGCATTCATGTCCACAAGAACACTATCAACAAAGACATGCAACTCAGACTCAGTTTTGACGATTTCACAATAGATCACCACCCCAGTTTTTAGAGTTCCCATGGCAGAACATGCACTTAAAAGACTACCAAAGCTGAAGTGATCTGGCTTCAGACCGGTGTTTTCAATTTGACAAAAAAAATATCAGCTCCTTCCAGAGTCCCACCCCTGTCCAATTTGGTTGCATCCTGCTATGATAGCATTCCATGAAACAGTATTCTGATCGGTCATGGGAGAGACAGACAAGCAAACTTTTGTTTGTGCATGTGCTTGAATGAGTCATTCCAAAATTCATTCTTGTTGAAGTGGGATAGAAAGCCCACATTTGAAAGGGAGGCCGTCAATCAATTGGTGAAGGAAGGTTACAGCATAAAACTTTTGTTGTTTCTTGGGCCAACTGATTGATAAGCATGATTAAAGTCCTTTTAAGTGATCACTATAATCATGTTTTCCAAAGAAGAAGATACGCATTGTTTGCAGTCGTGGAATTCTCCATCATATTAACTAACTATAGCCATTTCACTATAAAGCCTAAGTATGTTTGTTGGAGAGAGATATTAGCTCTGTTTGAAAAAAGAAAATTTGATCTTTTGAAGGATAGTACAGCAAAACAGAATTCCACCTATTGGCAAATATGACTGCAGTAACACTCCCGAGATGCTTTCTTAAAGCTTCACTTATCTTCCCATTGATGTAAGCATATGATTATTCCAATCAAAAAAAGATTAGAAAGAACTTACCATAGTGGCCCTGTCTAGGGAAGTAAAATTTAATGTTTGGACATGAAAATTTCCTTATCCAGTCTTCATTTGTAAAATTGCCCAAATGTCCAAATAAAAGCTGCATCTTCTCAAGATCTCTGGACTACCAGCCAATTCAGATAACTCTCAATCTTAATGAATTTGCAAACTATTTTACCATAAATGCATTTGGGATCACCAATAATCACCACAAGAACACATTCCACTCTTAAAATGATGGAACCGATTGTTATCTCTCATGAAAATCTCTCGGCCCATAAGCTTTGAAATAAACTTCATCACAGTATGGCAATCGCCACACACACGAAGATTTTTCACAACTCGAATAGGTAAACCTGGTGAGGTGTTAATAAGCCCAAAAGCAACTGCAAGTTTTTCACTGTGATAGGACAGAAAGGTTTCCTTTTGCTCCTCTTCCACATCATGCAACACAAAATTTGTGTCGGGTACATAACCTGCACTTTTCATTAACAAAGTCAATTCTTCCAACTTTGCATAAATCTCCTTTGTATGTGGATGAGATCTATCTTTCACAAAGAATGTATGTATCCTGTTTTTGACCTCAATCCAACTGCAACCTGGAACCTTAACCACCCCTCTATTTCTCATCGTGTTCCTTACCTTTTCAACATCATTCCACCTGCCATTTACCGCATACATGTTGGAAAGGAGTACATATGTTGAAGAATGTTCTGGATCCATCTCAAGAATACGCTTTGCAACTTGTTCTCCTAGTTGCAAATTCCCATGGATTCTGCAGGCACCAAGCATGGATTGCCAAACTGAAGTACCAGGTGGAAAAGGCATATCTGCAATAAAGTTGAGAGCTGCATCAAGTTGGCCAGAACGACCAAGCATATCAACCATGCAGGCATAATGCTCCATCTCAGGCATGATGCCATAATGTTGTGCCATGGAATCAAAATGAATACGGCCTTCATCCACTAGCCCCATATTGCTGCATGCAGAGAGAATACAAATAAATGTGACCTTGTTGGATTGTATGCCTTCCTCTTGCATTTGCTTGAAGAGTTCAAGAGCCTCCTTGCTGTGGCCATGTTGAGCATACCCTCCAATCATTGCAGTCCATGAGATTGCATTTCGTTCAGGCATTCTATCAAAGACTTCATAAGAATCTGCCAAACTCCCACATGTGGCGTACATGTCAACAAGGGCAGTTCCCACAACTACACATGTCTCAAGTCCAGCTTTGATAATATATGCATGAACCTGCTTGCCACCTTCTAGAGTTGCTAGGGTAGTGCATGCTTTGAGCACACTGGTGAACGTGAAATGGTCTGGTTCCACCCTGATTTGTAGCATTTCAAAAAATAGTTTCAAGGCATCTACACCATGTCCATTATGGGCATACCCTATAATCATAGCATTCCATGTTACCAAATTCCGCGTAAGCAATTTGTCAAACACACGCTGTGTGCTTGCCATGCTCTTACATTTTGCATACATGTCCACAAGAGCACTGCCAACAAAGACATGCAACTCAGACTCAGTTTTGACGATTTCACAGTGAATCATCTCCCCATTTTTTAAAGCTCCCATGGTAGCACATGCACTTAAAAGACTAGCAAAGCTGAAGTGGTCTGGCTTCACGCCAGCCTTTTTCATTTGACAAAAAAATCTCAGCATCTCCCACCCCTGTCCAATTTGGTTATATCCTGCAATGATAGCATTCCATGAAACTGTATTCCTATTTGACAGACTACCAAACAGTTGACACGCATCCTCCATGTTCTGCGATTTCGCATATGCATCCACAAGGGCACTGCCCACAAAGACATCAGACAAAAATCCATTCTTGATAACATCGGCATGAAAAACTTTACTGTGATTTGGAAGGGCAAGAGTGGCACAACAGCTGAGAATGCTGGCAAAGGTAAACCTGTCAGGTTTCAAACCAGCTCGTCGCATAGTAGAAAACAATTCAAGGGCTTCCTTGCCATATCCATTCTGATCATACATGGTGATCATTGTATTCCATGTGACTGCATTCCGCTCGATCATTCCCTCGAAAACTCTTTTGGCGTCATCAACACTACCGCACTTGGCATACAAATCAATTAGCGCACTTCCAACAAACACATCCAACTTAGTTCCACTTTGAGCAATATGATTGTGAATCTCTACTCCTTGATCCAGGTCCCCAACAGTAGCGCATGCTTTGAGAACACTTCCCAAAGTGTACTGATTGGGCTTCACACCGAGCTCTTGCATATGCCCATAGAAACATAAAGCGTCTTCATAGTGTCTATTTTTAACACAGGCAGCAATAATCCCATTCCAGGACACTAAATCCCGTTCAGACAAATTTTCAAACACTTGGCAGGCATCAACCAAATCTCCACATTTTGCATACATATTTAGGAGATTGTTCCAAATATAAGTACCCAAATTGGATTCAGATTTAATCAAATGGGTATGAACCTGTTCAAATCACGGGGTACTACATCACAACGCGCAATGCCATTGAACATTGTGATTGGCATTGGCGTGAAACTATACTAAACAAACCAAGAATATGATTATATAGCGAGCATGTACCTGTTAACCCAATAGCAAGTTTCTGCTTTGAGAGCAAGCTTGGAGGAGACGAGCCCACTCTTGATCCGGATTGAGAGTGAGCGTGCGGATGAAATGCTTTTTTTTTATGGTTGAAATCGTTGGAATCGTATCCCTGTTGATGCTGATAGTGGTAATGGTGGAAACAGAGGAAGAAGAGGAAGAAATAGCCATCGCTAGTGCACCCTCTGCTTCCGAAACTTATCCAAACTTTGCTACGCTTCTAAATTCGTCTAAACGCAAGATAAACAAGGCGCAGAATGTATAGGCTGTTCTGCCTCTATAAATAATGCATATCTATACTAAAGCTAAAATAATATGGTACATAAATTTAAAATACATTTATCTAAAAAATTAGTTCAAATTATATTTTATTTTTAAAAGTTATTTTATTTAATTAAGATTTATTTTGTAATTTTTTAAAATATATGTTGGTTATGTTTTAGTTTTTATTTGTATTTATATGATTATGACATAAGATTTTATGATGCTAATATGATGTGGAGCACTGAATTTGATGGTCTATTTGACCTTTTTGCATTTTGGACCGAGTATACAACCTAAAAAATTATTAGATCAGATCATTTGACTTGCTATATTTTTATATAACCGTAAAATTAACACTTAAAATTATTATTAAACCGTAAAAATTTATTGTATATATATATATATATATAATAATTTTTATGATAAAAATATAAGTTAGTTTAGATTTGGAATAAGTTTTTGTAATTTCACTTTATATTAATATATATAATTTATTATAAATATATATATTAATTCAAAATCTGTTGAAAATAGAATATTTTCAAGATTAAATATAGTTTTTTCTAATTTTTTAAAGATTTTGACATTTTTACTAATAGTTATCATTGCTTTTTATTAATATATATGATTTATAATATTTATTATAAAAATTATATTAATTCAAAATCTTTTCGAAATAGAATATAATTGATTTTTAACTTTTTGAATATTTTAACAAGATTTATTTTCTACATAATTTAGAAACTTTAACATTAAATTTAAGATTTTTAGATTTATTTCTAATTATCAATATTTTCTAATTTTACATTTTTTAAAATATATATAGGATATCCTTATGAATAATCACATAACACAAAATTTCACTGTTGAAAGTATTTATTTTATAGCATTTTAACTTGTTTTTTCAACGACATTTTGTTTGCAGTGATTCCCAACTTTGATTTTTTTCAAGATAATACAACATCAAACTTATTGGTGAGCAATGAGCATGTTGAAATTTTATTTTCCTTTTACAAATAATTATTCTCAGCTTTGATTTTTTTCAACATAATACAACATTTAAGGATTAAGCATATTTTTTTTATAGGCAATTCATTGGCTTTGATTCCTTAAAGCATATTTTTTACAGGGATTTGATTTTTTTCAAGATAATACAGTAGTTGTGTTTTATTTGTGAGCATGTTGGAATTTTAGATAATGAGTTGAATAAGGATTGGCTACAAAACTCTTCAGTCCTTCTTATTATCCATTAGATCGTCAAACTCGAGATAATATCTGAGAGCATTGGCTTGATAAGCTTCTCCAACATTTGCGACATACTACTTCAAATAATGTAAATGAATTTGTATCCATATTTGATGTTACTGGTTGTAAAAGGGAGTTAAACTCTTTTGTTGATTCATTGCATTTGAGTTGTGAGGGTTTCAATGCATGGAGATTCTTTCGTAACACAGAATATTGGCATCGAAGCTATCCTCATATGATGAAGTTATGGGATGCATTAATGAGAGTGTCTTTAAATGGACCTCAAGAAAATGATGTAAATTGGAATAAAGTATCTCAAATATGGAAGAATACAAAGTGAAGAAGAGATCTTGACCTTTGATAACATTTATTTTTGTTTATTTTCTATGTAATGCATCATTAATTTTTGCATCTTAATTTAAAAATAATAAAAGAAAATAGTTCTTTCTTTCCAAAATTTGTTTTTTGTGTTTAAATATATGCAAATCATATAATGAAGGTTTGTATCAAATTATTATACTTTTTATTGTTTATTTGGTACTTTTAAGAAGTATGATTCCTATAAAAAATACTTAATTAATTTATATGATACATAATATTTAAAAAATTCAAATTACTTGTGTTATTAAAAATAGAAATTTATAAAAAAAAAATCATATTCAATATGTATGATTAATAAAATCAATAATATTTTAATATAAATTAAATATATTTTCACAGTTAAATTTTTTCATAAAACGTAAAGTGACAGGCATTTAAATGAACAAACCGTCACAAAATTTTCATATGACGTAGGGTGGTCACAAATTCTAGGCCTCGATGTGGAGTATTGCTCTAACAATTCCCTTCTACATTTAGTTGGTTATGAGAGGGTTCAATCATTTTAGGATGTTTAAATTACTAATTTTAGGTGTTTATTTCACAATTTTGTTTTGACTAGTCTTCACTTAATAGTTGAAAGATAAATTACTATTTTTAGCTTTTAGTTGAGTTTGTTTAGGAGAAATCTCAAGTGACTTGGGTAGTTAGGGGGAGTTCATAGGATTAGAGAGTCAATTTGGGGGGAAATAAAGAAGGAAAGTTTTATGAGTTCAAGGGAGATTCCTAAACAGGGAACTTCATGTTAACATGTCAATAATTTTACCGGCTTTTCAATGTTGTGGTTGTTTTATAATTTTCTATTAATATAGTATGAGAATTACTGAATACACATTTCTAATTTGTACCTTCTTGATTCTTTGTTGTTAAAATTGTTTTTATACTCAAGAATAAAGTAGAACAAAATATATTTTGAGATTTAATTTGCAAGTTCTAGAAAATTGAGCTACATCATGTTGTAAAATATTTCTTAGCATAATAATACATAATTTAAAAAATGGTTGGAATAGAATTGTATCTCCAAGAGTCTATGTTTAACCAAAAGAAAATAATTGTGGTCACACCTCTAAGTAGCAAGAGTTAGGTTGGGAGAGGAGGAGGGGTCATCATTAGGTGGTTTGCTATAGTGATTTGAAAGATCCTAAGCATTAGGGTGGGCTCCCAACCTATAGTGAAGTCCTCTTATTTTCTTCTTCTAGATCATTGGAAGCTATGTGAATAGGTGAAATAGCAAGATCCACATGAGGGAACTTCCCACTATCATGCCAACCAAGGAAGCCATGGCCATGCTAAGAAGCTAAGGACCGCCAATGTGGTGAGTACCAACCATGACATTGGCATTAAGGTGATATGTGGGACCATAAGTGCTACATCTTGAATAATCTTGGTGGCTATTTCACATCTCGATTTTTGCTTGCGGAAACTTTATTTGATAATAAATGGAACTGGATGAGACCGGTGGACAATATGTGTTTGAAGCATAGATTAATGTGTTTTCGTGGAAGATAAATTATATGTTGTTTTAAATGCATGCTATTGAGATTAAAATAATGATGAATTATTGTGATGCAAATATTTTGATTATGGATTATGGTTTTATAAGCTAACCTATTGACGAGAGATTAAATGCAAAAGAGTGTAGGAATAGGTTGAAGGCGAGAACATGGTTGAGGTAGAGGTGACCTAGCCACCTAACAATAGTCGACATGATGGAAATCCTTTGCACACACTCACATAGTTGCATTCATTCTACATTGTGTTATCATGAATACATCACTTGTGTGTTATGATTTAAATGATGACTATGTCTTCTGGATGTTTTGTTTGCAAAATTAATTTAATTGGAAAAATAAAAGATTTTATTTTCAAATGTTTGATATTGATAAATCTTATAATTTATATTTATATATATTAATAAGGATATTATTATATGTAAATATATAAATAGCTAATTAGCAAAAAGAAAAAAAATGATAAAAAAAAAAGTTTATTATAATTAAATAACATAAGTGTAAGATTAAAATAATTTGCATGATAAATCATGCAAGAGGTGAAAGTTCAATTCTAAAATTAGAGAGACACTCCAACTGGAGTATAACAATTGCATGAAAATAATAAACCATTCATTTTCTACGTAGATCATGAATCACTGAAATATCTTATAAACATACCAATAATACAAGGTTGAATATGTCGATGGGTAATGCTCTTTCAAGAATATAATTTCAAAATTATGGTGAAATCTAGAAAAGATAATTAAGGGCTATACTATCTTTCTATAATAAAAAAACTGGTAAAGGAGAACATGTTGATAATGATTTTAATTGTTTTATATGTATTCAATATAAATGTGGTACCCAATGGCTTACACGATATTGCTCAACTATTATCTACTGGTGCCTTCCTAGAGCATTACAACAAGGAATATAAAAGTAGATTACTTGCAAGATTTATCCCCTATAGTATCACTAATTGAGAATTATACATTTTAGGAAAAGATGAAGTTCTATGAAGAGTAGTCATGCACCATGAATGAAACCAAGTCTTGGAAGAAGCACATGGAGGTATTTTTGGAGGACACAATTATGGAACCGAAACAAACAAAAAAATAGCTTAACTTTGGAGGTAAAAATTATTCAAATATGCTAACAACTATTGCCATACATGCAACATTTATCAACATATTAGAAGGCCAATTGTAAGAGATGAAATACCACTTCAACTAGTTCTAGCCATGACACCATTGAAGAAGTGGGCAATTGATTTCATCAAAACTATCAATACCCCTACCCAGAATACTAAGGCATGTTTCATCTATGTGGACCATTACACTTAGGGGCAAATTGTCTCATCTCTCATACCTTTCTCATGATATTTTACATCTATCCATTTAACCCATATCATTCCCATCCATTTTCCCACTTACTTTGATCTTGATAAGGACTAAGGTACAAACATAAATCATGCCTAGGGAAATTTTTTGACATGTCTATCCTTTGGTCATACACTATTCATGTCATTTCCTTCATAGCATTATCCAAACCCATACCTTAGAGAAAACAAATTATCCTTATGCAACATAGTCCCTAAAGACCATATGATAATTCTTCCAGCCAATAATCCTCATGTCTCCTATCTTTTACCAAAGCCACCCATCATCCTTTCATACCTATCGCATGTCTTGGTTTTCCCTTGTCATTGTTTTAAGGATTCTAATCCACTTATCCAAGTCCCCTCCATAATCCTATCCAATTCAAAGGTTGGTCATTCCAAATGAAATCAACCTAATCCATACAATCTTGCTATGCATCCTAGCACATCATCTAAAACATTCCTTGGCTTTGTTTCTAGCCTTGCTGCAAACCTTGATCCTTTAGTCACATTATTGTCATCCTCATGTTGTTTTGAGACATGTCCTTCCCATGTCAAACAACGTCGTCATCATCATTATCACCTGTCAATTGGTTTTCAGCTTGACTAGGAGCAAAATCATGGTTGTCCTTGGATTCCTGTGTGTGCTTGCTTGCTTACTTGTAGCCATCATTCACATGCATTTGTCATGATCCTTATAGTCACCCTTCATTCATAACAAATTTTTCCTCCATCATCTTTGTGTCTTCCATCATAACGCTTGACATCATGTGTCTTTTCATCTTCCATGATGCTTATCCCATTCCACTCCTAATAAATTGGTCTCATACCTGACTAGTAGTAGATACTTGACCTATGTCTTCATTGGATCCTACACTTGTTGTTGGAGGTCATTATATCAAAAAGACAAAAAAAATTAAATATTCCCAAAAAGACAAAAAAACAAATATTCCCAAAAAGGAAAAAAATATAAAATATTCCCAAAAATACAAAAAAAAATCAAATATCCTCAAAAATCCAAAAAAATAAAATCAAAACATGTCAAAAACACAAAAACATCCAAATAACTGTCAAAAATCCCAAAAATAGAGTCAAAGTCATTCTTGTTCGTCTAAGTCTAGTCGAACTATGTTTCCTTTACAACTTAACGTAGGCAAGGCCAGCTGTCGATGAGCCCTGAGGCCACCTAGGTTGGTCCTTTTGGGTTTGTCGCATCATTCATGATAAACCAGACATTGTCAACTTGGACATAAACAACCATCAAAACATCAAACAAGTCATGAATCAACAAGAAAAATAAACCAACAAGTCTCCAAGTCAACTCAATTAATTGTCAAAACAGTCAACAAGTACCAAACCAACATCAAACAATCATCCAATCAACTTATGTCTTATACATGATGTGTCCTTCCTAAAACCAAACATTGTCATTAATCAGTCTTTGTCATCTGCCTTATACAGGTGGTCACATGCTTGAAACTAGACTTGACGTCTTATACGACATGTTTCTTCTCCTAAAACCAGGCCTCATCAAAATAATCAACCTGCCAATCACCTAATCAATCAAACATCAAACAATCAATCTTTGGCAAACATTCTGAATGGTTGTTGACTTTGTTGGGCTACTTTTTCTTATCTTTTTGGAATTCGTTTGTGAGTCACATTTCTAGCTACCTCGAGGATGTCACATGAAGGATTTAGAGGAGCGATGATGTCTCATGACTCTTTTATTTGACTACTCTTTGTGGATTGTCTTGGAAAAAATACTGGGGCAACACTGCCTTTAGTATGAGTTAGGACATTCCTTATTTGCGACTGTTTGTTTTGCAAGTGGATGAACTTGCACACCTTGGTTTATGTCATACCATGGTGTTTGTTGTCCATTTGTCACATTTTACCACCCAATGATGATTCATGCAACACCTTGCATAACAAAATATACATATTTAAGTTGTCTCTAGTAATGCCATACTAGCCTCCATATCCTTCATGCTAACATTTCTTCTATCCTTCATCCTCTAGTCTTCTCATTCATTTCAAGAGCACACTCATGTTCTTTGAACCTGCATGTCCTCTTGAAGGGGTACACCACTACCTCCTCTTCGTCCTTCCTCATCGTCACTAGTGATTGGGGCATCATTCTTCTAGTCCTAATCCCTTTCCTACCCACTATGTTGTATTCTTTGAAATGATGTTACTTCTCTTAGTCACAACATCATCTTAAAGAGGGGCAAAATGTAGACACTGAAAAATGTCCTAGACCTGCTAATACCATTTTTCCTTGTCAATTCTTTGTCTAATGTTGTAAGTCTTCTATTAATTAAATAATTTTAATCATTTAATTAATTCATTTCTATTTTTTATTTCCTCTTTTGATTAATTAAATAAAGTTTATTTATTTATTTAATTACGTCACTAATATCCCTTTCTACTACAATTAAATAAAGTTTATTTATTTATTTAGTTATTTATCCATCTTTCAACTATAATTAAATAATTATTTTAATTATTTAGTTATTCATTAGCCTTTTCTACCATTAAATAAAATACATTTTATTTATTTAATTGCCTACTAATTTGTCCTCTTCCTATTTTTGAATTAGTCTCACTTTTGAATTAAATTGTTATTTAATGAAAAAGTCAACCTGTCACATGTCCTCTATAATTAAATAATACTTTAATATTATTTAATTGTTCATTTGAATTTCTCATACAACCTCTTTTTCTATGCCAATCTTATTTTCCACATCAAATATTATCTCTTGACATCTCATTTAATTCTAGCCCTTGATTGAATTATCTCATAATTCAATCTCAATCATCCATCCTTAACTAAGTCCTATCTTTGCCCTAATTTTGTCCTAACCCTATTCCATACTACAACTTTCATTCTTGGCCATTGATCTTTAGTTCAAATTAACCATTCAATCTCAACCCTTCATTCAAATTTGTCTTTTCTATAAAAGACCCTTGTCCTTGTCATTTTGGCATCTTATGCGATATCTAGTTCATATGCAAGTACATTCTACTAGTGTGAGACAATAATATTCAATATTTTGCTAGTCATTGTCATAGGCTTATTATTGCACACTTAAATATGAGGGCATTAGGTACATTCAAGCAAAATGGAGAAGAACGATGGAGGTGAAGCAATGATGGCATGAAGACCTTATGGTGATATTGCTTTATATTTCATGTTTTCATGCTTATTTGTGCTCCATTGTTGGTTTAGGGTTAGTTTTTATGCTATTTTATATTAACCTAGAATTTTACCCTAGATTATAATAAGATCTAAGTAATTTTGATTGCATGATTCGGTATTGCTTTAGATAGTAAGTTAAACAAATTAGATAAACTAAAGATTCAATGGCTAGGACCATATTGCAAAAATTACATACATCTAACTAGTGTAGTTCAATTAAAGACCAGGTAAGTAATGAAATTAGTATTTGGTATGTTGATAAAGCAAAATTAAAACATTACTATGAATCAAATTAAAGACAAAACTAGAAGACAATGCATATTAGGTATGATAATGTGCCACAAAAATATTTAGTGTAGAAAATATGTTCCCACAAAAAATTCCCTCATATGTAGTCAATAAACAAACACTAATGATGAAAGAAATGATGCCCATTGAAGACTAAAAAAATAATAAAAGGAGGCAAGGAGTAACACAAAATGCACAAAGAAAATTAGTAAACACAAGTCATTACATGAGAAAAAAATAATAAGGGTTTTTAGCAAAAGAACGAAGAGAGAAGAAGAACAAGTTAAGCTATGGAAATCACACCTACTGTACAACTAATTGATGCTAAAGATGTTAAAAGGCTACTATACAAGCCTTTACCATGGAAAATGATGGAGAATGACCCAAACAGACAATTTTCAAGTATTCCTATTAGAGTCATTTATGTAGAGGATGTCCACAAATAAATCCACTTCAAATTAACAAATATGGATCAAAACAATTTTGTACAAGAGAGAAAACCCTAAAAGAAAAGAGATGGTGGGTTCCTCACATAATATGTCAACTTTAGATTATTGAAACTTGATATTTGGGAGTATTTTCAAAAAATTTGTTATGACCAAAAGTGGATCAAATTAGTTCTAATCCAAATTCATGGAAAAAAATTCTATCTAGACAACTCATTCCTTATCACCAACAAAGTTATTCATTGCATTACTAGTTTGTTGAGAAAAAAAGAAAAACCCAAAAGAGTAGAAATCAAAGTTGTCACCATGCTCATTCATGCCACTTTTAATAGGTGTTTCCTCACTGTCAACAAATTTATAGAACCTAGAGTAAGGAATGCCACTAAATGCATAGCTTATGAAAATTTTCATAGAAGGGAATATTCAATTCTAACCACCTATATTCATGTGACATACAAAATGTGTGAAAATTCTATTGCAGTTACTAATTATTAATCTCCTATCTATATAGATTATTTGACTACCGAAAATTAATTCACAACAAATATTGAAAAATAACACAACTACAACTTCACAAATAAAACCACGGGAATAGAGAAGAAAACATGCAAAATAATAAACACAATATTTTTGGACAAATTGTCCCTGGAAAAACCCCGAAGGGAAAACTAGTTCTGCATATGAGGAATTTTATTAAACTTTAGCAAATTAAGAGATACATAAACTGCTTGCCTCTTACTGACAGAGCTCCGACAATATTCTTCTCCGGAAATTCTTCTTTCATTTTCTCCTGCTGAAATTCCACTGCTGTTGTCCCCAACGCTATCACTGCACCCTTGATACTACTGCAAAACTATTTGCTATCACTGCAAATTTACTTGCTATCACTGTAAGTCTTTCTCAAGTGTGTATTATCCAAATGCCCATTGATCCCCTTTTATACTTTTCTCATTGAAAAACCAATGGCCATGATTTAATCTCAATCAATGGCTAAGATTAATTAGACTCTAACAAAACCTAACTAACTGGATTCTAGAAGTCTCTAGAGGAATCAATTAATTAATTAAATAATTATTTGGACAACTAACTCTTTTCTAGAAGTCTCCAAAAAAATTAATTAAATAATTAAATATTTATTAGGAATGGAGACACCTGTCCAAGCTACTAAAATTAAACCTCCCTCTTAGCGAGGAAGGTGTTTTGCATGACACCCAACCTATCTCTAAAGAAGACGAATTTTGCCTTCCCCAATGCCTTTGTCAGAATGTCTGCTACCTGCTGATCTGTAGGTATATACTGTAGCTGAACAATCCCCCACTGTACACAATCTCTAATGAAATGATATCTAATGTCTATATGCTTAGACCTATCATGAAACACCGGATTCTCGAACAATTTGATGCAACTCCAATTGTCACAATGTATCATCGTACTCTCAACCCTCTGACCAAACAAGGCTACTAGCAATTTTTGAAGCCATATCGCCTCACACGTCGCCATGCTAGCTGCTATGTATTCTTCCTCTACATAACTCAAAGCCATAGACTTCTGCTTCCTGTTGTACCAAGAGACAACTCCTAATCCCAAGCTGAAGCAACACCCTGAAGTGATTTTCCTGTCTGTTGTACTGCCCCAATCTGCGTCAATATAGCCTATCAACCTGATACCATCACCTCGAGCATATCTGATCCCATACTTGATTGTACCACGCAAATACCGCAACACATGTTTGTCGATGTCCAATGCACTCTCTTTAGCTCAACCATGAACTGACTAAGAGAGTTTATTGCAAAGGATATATCTGGCCCAATGTTGACCAAATACATGAGAGATCCAATCAACTGCCTGTATAAGGTGGGGTCTACATCCTTCTCCCTGGATGTGTCTACGTTCTTCCAATTCATGATCATAGGAGTAGACATGGCTCTACAATCCTCCATCTCGAACCTCCTCAAGATTTCGATGCAGTATTTCCCTTGTCCAAGGAAAATCTCTCCATCTATCTACCATACCTCCATGCCTGGAAAGTAGTGCATAAGCCCCAAATCCTTCATCTCAAACTTTGTTGCAAGGTCCCTCTTGCACTCCTCTATGAGCCCCAGTGAACCTATTAAAAACAAGTCGTCCACATATAGAACAAGAATGAGAACCTCACCCCCAACCACCAAGTAGTAGAGGTTAGCATCTGCTTCACTCTTCACAAAGCCCATTCCCAACAAGTATTTATCAATGTGCTCATACCATGCCCTGAGAGCTTGCTTGAGTCTGTACAAATCTCTCTTCAATCTACACACGTGGGTTTCACTGTTGTGTGCTACAAATCCCTCTGGTTGTTCTATGTATACCTCCTCTTTCAATTCACCATTAAGAAATGTCGTCTTGACATCCATTTGATGGATTTTCCATCCCATCTGTGCTGCAAGTGAGATCACGGCTCGTATAGAAGTATACCTGGCCACTGGAGCGAATGTATCCTCATAGTATATTCCCTCCTTCTGAGAGAATCCCTTGGCCACAAACCTTGCCTTGTATTTCTTGATGCTACCGTTTGCACCATGCTTGATCTTATAGATCCAACACGATCCAACCACTGCCCTATCTGTCGGTCTAGGCACAACCTCCCATACATTGTTCTACACTATTGAGGTATATTCCTCAACCATCGTATCTTGCCACACTTGTTACTATGCGACCTCCTGATAGTTGGAAGGCTTATTATCTACCAACTAACTAACTAATGCCATATAGTCATTATACCTGGCTGGTTGTCTCTGTTGTCTACTACTTGTCCTAGGAGCTCCCACAAACTCCTAAGTATCCCTATGTGTATGTTGGTTCTCGCTACCAACTGTAGAGGATGAAATATCAACCCCCATGTTTTCTTGATGCATTTGTTGTTCCATACTCTGTGAACTCTCAGCACCTGAGCCTGTGCTTTTACTAGTAACTGTACTCAAGCTTCGCTGCCCCTGATCCGATTAAACGATCCTTGGAGCTTCTGTTGGCTGCTCACTCTGATCATCTGCTGGAAAATCTTTGGACCTTCTAAATGCCTTGTCCTCCATGAACTTGAGATCATGCTTCACTATAATCCTCTTGGTCCCTAGAATAAATATCTGATATGCCTTTGAGGTTTCACTATACCCAACAAAGTACCCTCTCTCTGCAGTCTGATCTAACTTGGAACGTGTAGGCCCTGAAATGTGACAATATGCCAAACTCCCAAATATCTTGAAGTGGCTAACATCTGGCTTCTTCCCTGAGAACACCTCCTTTGGTGTCATCTTTCCCAATACCTTATGTGGAACCTTGTTCTATATCTATACTTTTGTACTGCATGCCTCTGCCCATAAGTAATGTGGCATATCCTGGTCATATATCATAGCCCTTTCCACCTCCGATATAGACCAATTCTTCCTCTCAACAACCCCATTCTGCTACAGGTTGTAAGGAACATCCCACTCTCTCTTGATTCCTTCCCTGGTACAAAACTCCTGGAACTCTTTCCCTTTGTACTCGCCTCCATTGTCTGACCAAAGAACCTTTATATTCATGCCTATCGAATTCTCCACAAGAGCTTTGAACTCTTGGAAGTGACTGAAAACCTCATCCTTGGTCTTTAAGAAGTATATCCAAGTCTTCCTAGAGAAATCATCAATAAAAGTAACAAAGTACTCGTACCCTCTAAGAGACTTCATCGACATTGGTCTACATATATCTGAATGTACTAGATCAAGAACACCCTTGGATCTGGTGTCACTCCTTGGAAAAGCTACTTTCACAAACTTCCCAACACACATCCCTTACATACATCATCATGCTCTGTGCTCACCTCTGGAACACCTGGCACTATCTCACGAAGCAATTTAAGTGCTCCATGAGGTATATGGCCCATCCTCCTATGCCATAGCTCTCCTTGATCTCTAGAATTACTATTGCTCATTAATGCCTTATGAGTATCAAACTGCAACCTATAAAGTTGAACACTCCTAACTCCAATAGCTATGAGTGATTTCCAATCCTTATGCTTGATTAACACATTCACCCCACTAAAGAATACATTGTAACCTTTATCCTGAAGGACAGATACATAAACCAAATTCATACCCAAGCTTGGCACATGCAACACATCATGAATGGGAATCAACTTTCCATTCTTCCTCTAAAATAGAACAGTCCTTTTCCCAATTGGATTGAGTTTGGACATGTTCCCCATAGAAATCCAAATTCTGATGTCCTCCTCCTTATAACTGGAGAAGTACTCTCTAACTACTATCATATGAAATGATGCCCCACTGTCTATATACCAAACACCCTATGAGGTTGAGCTAACCATACAAGCTATGAGTACAAACTCATCCTCCATTCTACTAGAGAGCTGATCTGCACTTGCTGAAGCTGTCGTCTGCTTCTTGCCTTTCTTTTAGTTCTTCTTCCTTTGCGGGCAATCACTGACATAGTGGCCAAACTCGTGACGGCCATAGCACTTGATCTTAGACAAGTCCTTCTTCTTCTCACTTTGCGGATTTGATCCTTTGCTAGATCCCTTTCCTCGCTTTCCCTTTTCTTACTAGGGCAATGTTTTCCTATTTTGCCTCACTTTTCTGGCTCTTACTATTGGTTCCACTGGAAAGGTCAGTTTGGAAAAGGTTGATACTCTGGAGAATGTTACAGATTCATTGACGAAGCCAGTGAGCATAGACAAGTTCAGGTGGTGTGCCAGTTCAATGGGCCTTAGTGCCCTTGATTTTCAGTAAGTTATGATGTGCTCTGGAGGTGCTTGTATGATATTCGCCAAGTGGGAGATTGTTGGAAATATGTGCCTCAAACTATACAGGCTGAAACCTCCATTAGAGCCAAGTCGGTGTGACAGCTACAATGTCTGGCCGACAAGCAGTGTGTATCATGATGGTTTGCACAGGTCGCTGTGACCTTGCAGGAGTCTTGCTAAACGGTTACTGTGAAGACTATCGCTGTGACAAGGAGTACTCGCTATGACCTTATAGCGCTCGGGAGACCTCTGGCTGAAAGGCCATTCAATCGTGTATCGACAAGACTCTTGGCGACTATGGTCTTCGGTGAAGCTAAAGGTTCTCACTAAGATGTCTCAATGAAGTGTTAATGTCTTGCTGACAACATTTACTCTGTGGTCCTCGGGGTAACTCATGTTGGCTCGGTGAGAAGTCACCGCGAAAGCAAATGTTATGCCAATAGTGTTTGGTTTGTTTCATCAGGGAGACTTGGCCAAAGGAAGTGCCATCGGTAAGATGTCCTACCGAAGTGAATATGTCTCAGCGACGAAGACTCAAGAGTTAGTCTTCGGTGTAACTCTTGTCAAATGGTGTTCATCGGTGGAACACTATGTTTTCGGTAAGAAGTCCTAGCGACTCTGATGAGTCTCGCCGATGTTGAAGGATCTTCGGGGTAACTTAATGATCTTGGGGAAACATCTCGGCGATAAGCTCTTGTCTTGCCGACTATTCTTCGGAGCTCGTTATGACTTAATCTCATCGGTATAATGTCACATCGAAAGCTATGAGTTTGGGCGACAGCGATACATGTGGAGAACGTCGGCGTGAGGTCCTGGCGAGATCGACAGGTCAGGGCGACTGCGTGATGACTCGGTGTATCTCTTGAAGCTCGATAGAACATCCTAGCGACTACGATGACTCTTAGTGACATCGGTATGAAGTATTTGTGGCATTGGCAAGACACTGTTAGTGTCTCACCGAGATGCCAATACAATACGAATTCTATTGACCGATTGACTGTCCTATGTGGAGTCTCATGGATGAATCAGAGGAGCTGAAAGCGGAACCGTTGGGAGTCTGTTCGTTGCGACGGTTCTATGAGGAAGCTCGACGGACATGGAACAACAGAGATATACTCTGTGATTACAGTTTGTAGTTGGGTTAGTTCGATCAACAGTGGCGTGTGAAGAGTTCGAATTGTATCAGTGTGGATTTGATTCTGTAAAGACTGTAATCAGAAAAGGTTCCTGTGCAATATTGTTAATGGTGAATGCTGTTGTAAATCAGACACCAAAAAGATAAGTCTGACAATTGTATGTAATCCTTATTACTGTAATACAAAGTGATTTCTCTTGGTGTGGTGGGTTTTTCTCCCGTAAGGGTTTTCCCACGTATATCTGGTGTTCTTGTGTGATTGTCATACTCTGTTTCTGTAATCTGTTTCATAGTACATCTTAACTTGACTGTAATTGTAAATTTTAAAGTGTATTTGCATTCTTTCCCGAGGTATTGACGTTAGGATAATTGTTTTCCGCATCTAATTTTCCTTACATATTCGCAATAGCTCGCCATCATCTGGTTTATCTCCAACAGTTGCCAACTCATCCTTGACAAGTTTGAGTTTGGTGAGGTAACTTGTAATGTCTTCTCCCTTGTTCATCCAGGTATTCCTCAACTTTTCTCTGAAAATCAGCTTTCGGTTAGTGGTAGCATTCTGGTACAGATTTAGAATGGCGTCCCACATCTTCTTCGTTGTATCCAACTCTACAATATGTGGAAGAATATGGTCCTTGACACCATCAAGAATCAACCTCCTTGCCTTGGAATCTTCCTTCTTATATGCTAAGAGTTGTGTTGGATCTGTAGGTACAACTACAACACTGGTCACATATTCCTTGATACCATTCTCTTCCAGCAATAAAGAAATTTTGGCTTTCTAGACACCAAAATTTGAGTCTCCATCCAATCTGTCCTGATCTCTTAAACCTGTTGACGCCATCTCAAAAGATATAATAATAATAATAATAATTTTGAAGAGGTAGAACTGGGTTTTATAAACCCTCAATTAATTTCTTCCTGTGTTGAGCCTTTTCTGCCCTCAGATCAGCTCTGATATCATGTGAAAATTCTATTGCAGTTACTAATTATTAATCTCCTATCTATATAGATTATTTGACTGTTGAAAATTAACTCACAACAAATATTAAAAAATAACACAACTAGAACTTCACAAATAAAACCATAGGAATAGAGAAGAAAACATGCAAAATAATAAACACAATATTTTTGGACAAATTGTCCCTGGAAAAACCCCGAAGGGAAAACCGGTATTGCAGATGAGGAATTTTATTAAACTTCAGCAAATTAAGAGATACATAAACTGCTTGCCTCTTACTCGCAGAGCTTTAGCAATATTCTTCTCCGAAAATTCTTCTCTCAATTTCTCCTGCTGAAATTCCACTGTTGTTGTCCCCAACACTATCATTGTGCCCTTGCTATTACTGCAAAACTATTTGCTATCATTGCAAATTTACTTGCTATCACTGCAAGTCTTTCTCAAGTGTGTTCTCCAAATGCCCATTGATCCCCTTTTATACTTTTCTCATTGAAAAACCAATGGCCATGATTTAATCTCAATCAATGGCTAAGATTAATTAGACTCTAACAAACCCTAACTAATTGAATTCTAAAAGTCTCTAGATGAATTAATTAATTAATTAATTAATTATTTGGACAACTCCTTTCTAGAAGTCTCCAGAAAAATTAATTAAATAATTAAATATTTCTTGGGAATGGAGACACCTGTCCAAGCTACTAAAATTAACAAAATGATCACAAATAACAAAGAATATGATCTTTGTAGAACCCTAAGGAAGAAATTAATGGATAACTTGGAGAAAACAAAGAAAATACATCATGAACTCAAGTACAAATCATTCATAGTATTCTTAATCCTCTATTTTTTGAGTGAATTATAAGGAATTAAACCATTTGTATGGGGATCCACAATTTAGTTATAAAGATAATCAAGGAGAATATGGATGATTTCCATACCACCACTCTTCGTCGATGTAAATATGAATTATTGTTTGATGTTCTAAAATAAAATACAAGAGAGAAATATTAAGTCACATTATTGTTAGAAACTTGGAGAATGATGTGGTGTTTATGATCAATAAAGACTACATCCACCTAGAAGCAATGGAAATACACACCTTCAAGGTATTACCACTACCATACAAGGCATCTAATGAACTACTACAAAGAACATCTTGGCACCTTGTATCATATCCAAAAGATAAATCCATAGAAAGGTTTGGAACTTGGAGAGTATATATTAACAAAAAGACAAAGAAAGATGTAAAAGAGAAAATCAAGAAGAAAATTGACAAAATGGCCAAAGAAACTAAAGCCAAGCAAGATCCCATTCTGTCAATAATTAAGGATATATCAAAAAAGTAAACTATAAAGAAACAAGACATAGAATATCCAAAGTAATTATTAGAATGACTAGGAGCTACTAATGGAATTGCTCTACCAAAAAAAGGAAAAATAATACTAGAAGACCAAATGCAAACAAAGAAATAGAAGAAATACACTAAAAGGGAGATAGTTCAGATAGAAGATGACCCCTCGCAAGAAAAAACTACAATAGAATGGAAAAATTATATTTTTAGAAATGAGCTCCAAGAAAAAGGAGGAATCGAGTGGGCAATAGAAAAACCAAAGAGATAAAAACAAAAAGCACAAAGGAAATTGGTAGTGTATGATGACAATTCAAAAGAAGAATAAGAGGAAACCACAAAAGTAAAGCAACTACTACAGAGAACAAAGAAAAAATCAATAAAAGGATGAAGCTCAAGCACCTACTCTAGATAGGAAGGAATTGTTGAGAACATTATACATAGTAGGAAAGCCATTAGAAGTGACATAGTATTGCCCTCCAACCACCACAAGCAACAAAGAGATAATTTGCAAACAACGCTTAAATTCATCACAACTAACCCTTACTCCGTAGAGAAAATCACTAAAGGATTTCCAAAGGAGATAAAAAAAAATCTACAAAAACTTGTTAAACAAAGGGAGGAAAATTTCAAGATAGATATATCAATCAAAACAAGAGCAATAGAAAAAGAGGCTAAAGACTTAAATCTCTATCCAACAACAAGAAGGAAGGTACAAATTCTATAGGAATAGGAATTGAGAACAATACATAGGATAAATATCCTATTGCACAATAAAGAAAATACAAAAAATCAACAAAAACTATATGAAGAGGTCATTGTGGCAACCTAATAAGCCTTTAATAAATTTGTAGAAAGAAAACAACCACTAAAGGAAGAAGTAAAAGTTGCTACACCATTTCTATTACCACCACATGCACAACAACTAGAGCAACCAATACATAAAGAGGGAAATGCTATAGTAGAAACAAATACTAGGGATAATTTGTGTCAACAAATTGGAGGAGAGAAGGAAAAAAATGGGAAATATAAATAGGGAAGGCATCAACACAATCAATCACTCCATATAAAGAACTAGGGAATGCTCCAATAAGAAAGACAAAGGAATATTTGTCTAGACAAAAGCAATTGAATTTAAGAGTGATAGTAAGTCAAAACATACTCATGCATACTTCTACAAGACACTAGATTGAATTTACAAAAATATCGCCAATAGAAAAGATGGAGTTAGGAGAGGCATTTACAAACAATGCAAAACATGAGCTATGTATTAAAATATCAAACTAGAAGAAGGCATGGGGAAATGATCACAACAACAACTGCAAATATAGATGGATTCATCAATAGCAATTGCAACTCAATTTGAAAAAGCAATATCGAGATTGCAAAATCAAACAATTAGTTGGGAGCAAGAAAAATAGAATAGTAAGAAACAAATCATAGAAAAATATGAAAATTAAAAATTGATTCAGTCATAAAAAAAGTGGAGAAATAATTGAAATGACTTGAACCGATAAATTAAGAAACTAGAGAATGCTTGTGGTAACATCTTAAGCAACTAGAATATCACCGTGGCCTAGAAGAATCAAATCGATTCCATAAAGGCTCAAATTCTACAAATCTCAAGAAACTACAATATCATGGCTGACCTAGACAAATCATAATGAGCAACAGCAAAATATACAATCACAACACAATTAAGGGAACAAAGAGCGAAATCCACAATGCAAAAGAAGGAGTTGGGGTTAGAGTTAGACACCCACTTATCAATACTACCCAAGCTTCTCAAAAAAATGAAATAAATAATTCCCACACTTACATAACCAACTACTCTAATGACTACAAATAGAGGGAATATGGACCTTTCAATAATGATGTAAAGAATTCAATTTGGTGCAGCTATGGGATTACATATGAATAGTTAAAGATTAACTACAAACACCTATTTCCTTATATAGACAAATGAACAATTTTTTATGACACCTCCATTTTGATAGTGAAAGATGTCTTGAAGACAAGGCAATTGATTAGGCCTGAGGAGGATGTTGGTAAGTCAAGAACTATAAATAAGATGAAGCAACTAGAAAATAACATCATGTGGTATCTTGTGAAAGATGTGATGACACAAGGACATGCATAAGAACATGTCCCCACATTGTAAGAAGGCTACAAAAGCATTTAGCCTCACCACAACGAGAAAAGGAGATATGGAAAGGAAAGCATTTAGCCTAATATATGTGTAAGAATATGTATAATAAATGCTACCCAAGAATATGTGATGTATATATATATGCTTGCAATAAAGACTGTGCATTGTATATGATATAAATATGTGAGCATGCCTACCTTATTGTGTTCATGAATGTGTATAGTTGTGTAAATCTTGTTATTCATATATTATATATTGTGTTATTCTAATTTCCTTATTGCATCACCCTAGGGTTAATTTCTCTAACATAAATAATCCAAACCTTAGGTTTATATTTTACTATCAACACCAATTATCTAGAGCATTTGCATCTATGTCTTCAAATATAAGTATGTCTAGCTTGACTTGTACCTTGAACATTATGGAACCTCCAAAGCTTTTGATGGAGATAAATCCCTCAAGAGGATGCTGCACATGCTCAAGAAGTTGAACAAAGTGATTGAAAATGCTTGTTCTATAACATACATGTAGTATTGTTCTAAATCTTCATGTTGTCACCATAATACATTCTCTATCATTCTCTTTAAAGAACATTTCTCTAGTAAGTATATTTGAAGCTTTATCTATCATCTTAGGTCATTGGATAGGAAGGTATGTGAAAGGGCCAAAATTATCAAGCCCCAACTTTCCATAATCCAACCTCACATGGATGGGTTTACAAATTGGGACATGATACAAATATTGACTTAAATACCACTAGTTGTGATATGAAGTATGTAGGTGTTAATACCAATTTTTCAAGGCTTGGAATGGTGTCTAGAGGATAGAAAAAGTTAGCAAACTAAAAGTTCTATGGAAAAATTGTATTTTGAGTGTCAAAGGGTGAGAACTAAATCAAAAAGAAATTAAAAGGGGAAACACAAATAAAATAACAACTAGACACTACCATGAGAATGGTAATATGCAAAGTTGTATTATATTTATAGTTATCTACAAGATCCAAGGGGTTGAGTGTATGAAGGCCTAAGCCATCCTCATGTTCTACCATTAAGCTAGCTAACTACTAAGTTATTTATTTATTACAAATAATGGTACTATAAATTATTATACATATAGGAGGGTGATAGGAAGTTCATAGTTACAAGATTGTCTATGCTCTACCAAGTCCTAGCAAGATTATTTGAGAATGGCACTACAATTGCTTGTGTGGAATAAGTCTATTAGAATATATGTCATCAAATGTGTGTGACAAGTATAGAGAGGATTTAGGTTGTCACATTATAGCCATATATTATACTACTCATGACTAAGTTGTTAACAAAACCAAGTAACCCACGTGTAAGCATTGATTAAGTTATGAGCTCAAGAATGTACCATTTCCTCCTAGATCATTATATGGATTATATTCTATTCTCACTAATATCATCCTATTAGTCTTATTATGCAAGTTTTCCAAGCATCACACATATATAGGCAATATAATAAAAGTTGTGACTTTACTTTTGCATACACAAATTATAAGAATTTAGCTCAAATTGAAAGCAAATAAATTGAAATCATAGTAAATAAAGGGAACATTGTGAATTCATAAACACATACTATCTCTCCAAGAAAACAAATGAATATAAAACAACATTAGAAATTTCTTACCAAAATTGACAAAAATCTACATGACTAATTACAATTTTTTTACATATTCAGCACCTCTAATTTAACACAAATAGAAGACCTAGCATGGGCGCAAGAAGATATAATTTTTCTAATAAAGGTGCTTGTAAAAAACTAACATGAGATGGTTCCTCATCCTCTCTACGCAAAGATTGATTGTAAGCCTTCTCTCACATTTCCTATTAACTTAGCAACTTTCTATCTCTATCAAACATTCCTCTTCATCCACTATTTCATTTTCCATTTTTGATATATCTTTTCATTCCAAAGATGTTCAATGTCATGCCACCTTCATTTTATTACAAAACATGGCTATAACATAAATCCTAACACTCTATATAGCTATGACTTTACTATGCCTTTGATTTTATGAAGGCATTAGTATTGTCTACTTACAAAAACATAATAAAAGGATGTTGCACATGCTCAAGAAGCCAAGCAAAGTGATTGATGATGCTTCATATGTGTATTGTTGTTCTAAATCTTCTTGTTGTCCTCATAACACATCCTCTTATCACTCTTTAAGAACATATCTACAATTAGTATCTTTGAAGCTTTGTCTACAATCTAGGATCATGATAGGAAGGTATGTATAAGGGTCATAAGTCTCAAGCCCCAACTTCCCATTAACCAACCTTGTATAGATGGGAATACAAACTAGGACACAATACAAATGTAGACTTCAATACATTGGTTATGTGAAGTATGTAGACTCTAATCCCAATGATCTAAGGCCCAACATGGTGTCTAGAGGATAGTCACACTTAGAAAACTAAATGTGCTATGGGATAATTTGTGTTCTTAATGACAAGGGTAAGAACTACATCAAATTGTAGCAGTGAGAGGAAAGATAAACTAAACACTACTATAAGAATGACAATATGTGAAGTTGTATAATATTCTATGGTTTTCTACAAGATCTAATAGGTTGGATGCATGAATTCCTAAGCTCTCATTATGTTCTACCTCTAAGTCAGCTATCTTACTAACTTCTTGTTTGTCTATTTCAACGAATGGTGGTAGACATTATTATACATGTAGGAAGGTGATGAGTGGTTCGTAGTCACAAGGTTGATTGTCAACCTATCAAGCACTAGCAAGATTCCTTTGTATGGTTGTTATCTAGAAATGACGCTACAATTGTTTATATAGATTGTCATGCTACTGCCATATATTCTACCGGTCATGTCTAAAGCCAGATAAAACATTTATAAATACTAAAAAATAGTGAACTCCTAAATGTCTCACTTCCCCCTGAATCATTATATGAATTTTATTCTCTTTATATTAATTCTAGTCTCTTCACACTGATATCATTCTATTAGCCTTATATATATAAAGTAGACAAAATTTTCTTACATGATATAGTACATGTAATTTAATACAGATGGAAGACCTGGCATTCAAAAAGATACGATTTCTCCAGACAAAGAGACCATACAAACTAATAAAGCTCTTAAAAAACTAACAAGCGATGCTTTGATGCTTTCCTCATCCTCTCCAAGCACTGGATTGATTGTAAGCCTTCTCCTCTCACATTTCCTGTTGGCTGAGCAACTTTCTATTTCCTTCAAACATTCCTCTCTTTCCGCTTTTCCATTTTCCATCTTTTGCTCCAGCTTTTCATTCCAGGCTTCCTGAAAAACAGTTCAATGTCAGAACACCTCCATTGTATTATAAAACGGAGCTTAGCATAAATCCTGTCACTCAATACAGGCACCGATTGAACTATACATCTGATTTTACTAAGGTGGCAACATTGTCTAGTTATCCAAACACAGAAAAAATACACTTCTTGGAAACTGAAAATAAAACCTGATTCCTTCTTAAAGCTGCAAATCTGTCACGATACATCATGTCCTTGTGCAAGCCTGCATTTACAGCTTGCTTCATATAGCATCACCAATAATCTTCACAAGAACATTGTCCTTGTTTTGAATGATGGAACCGGTTAACATCTCTGACAGCAATTTCCCTTACAACACGGATTCAACACATGTCCTGATTCTTGATGAATCCAATACTTGTTCTCAGGGATGTATTTAACAATCCGAATTCCATCACCAATTTCTCAGCATAGTGCCATATGATTAATTCATTTTCCTTCTTTCTCCACATCATATGCATGGCATAAATCTAGAGAATACCCTGTTGTATTCATCTCCCAGGACGAATTCTCCATTTTTGCAAAGATCTCCTGTGTTTGAAGGTGTGAATTTGTCTCGTACACAAAAAGCATGTACCGTCTTATGGACTTCAATCCAACTGCACCCAGGTATCTTTTTAATTTCTCTGTTTTTCATCAAACTCCGTATCTTCTGAACATCACCCCACCTGCCCACTTTTGCATAGATGTCTGACAGGAGAACATAAGGCACAGCACTTTTAGGATCCAGCTCCAAAAGGAGAGCTGTTGTAAATACTCCTAGTCTTATATTTTTATGTGATCTACAAGAGCCAAGCAAGCACATCCACACAACCACTGCAGGTTTAATTGGCATTTTGATGATAAAGTTTAGTGTTTCCTCAAGATAACCAGCACGGCCAAGAAGATCAACCGTGCATACATAATGATCGATTTCAGGCATAATGCAATAAGACTCATTCATAGAATTTAAGTATTTACAACCCTCATTCACTAGACCAGCATGGCTGCATGCAAATAAAACACAAATGAAGGTTACGTGGTCAGGGTATGTTCCAGAATACTTCATTAGCTCAAAGAGTTTGAGAGCATCCTTGCCATATCCATGCATTGCATATCCTGCAATCATTGCATTCCATGACACCACTTCTCGTTGAGACATTTTATCAAACAGTTCGCGTGCTTTCTGTATGCTTCCACATTTTGCATACATGTCTATCAGGGCATCTACAACTGAGACATTCGACAGAAATCCACTTTCAATTATTCTTTGATGGAACTCCATACCCTGTTCCAGAGCTCCTATTTTGGCACAGGCTGGGAGGACGCTGGTAAAAGCTGTAGGGTCTGGCTTAACACCTGCCAGTTGCATCTCCTTGAAAGTTTCTAAAGCCTTTTCAACAAGCCCATTTTGTGCATATCCTGTAAACATGGTAGTCCAGGAGACCACATTTCTTTGAGGCATCTTATCAAAAAGTTCCCGTGCCTTATCCATGCTTCCACATTTAGCATACATGTCTATAAGGGTACTTGCAACTACAACATCTGACAGAATTCCACTTGCGATTATACTCTGATGGATGTCCATACCCTGTTCCAAAGCTCCCATTTTGGCACAGGCTGTGAGAATGCTAGCGAAGGTTGTGGAGTTTGGCTTTACACCTGCCAATTGCATTTGCTTAAAAGTCCCCAAGGCTTTTTCAACAAGCCCATTTTGTGCATATCCTGCAATCATCGCAGACCATGAGACCACATCTCGTCGAGGCATTGCTTCAAAAAGCCTTGAAGCCTCATCAAGAGCACCATGTTGTACATATCCTGCAATCATCGCATTCCATGAGATCACATCTTTTTGATGCATTTTGTCAAATAGAACCCGGGCCTTCTGTATGCTTCCACATTTTGCATACATGTCTATCAGGGCATTTGCAACGAAGACAACTGATAAAAATCCACTTTCAATAATTCCTTGGTGGAACTCCATGCCCTGTTCCAACGCTCCCACTTTGGCACAGGCCGAGAGGACACTGGCAAAGGTTGTAGTGGTTGATTTTACACCTGCCAGTTGCATTTCCTTAAAAGTCTCCAAAGCCTTGTCAACAAGGCCTTTTTGTGCATATCCTGCAATCATTGCGGACCATGAGACAACATCTCGTTGAGGCATTTCTTTAAAAAGTTTTAACGCCTCATCAAGAGCACCATTTTGTGCATATCCTGCTAACATCGCAGTCCACAAGACAACATTTCTTTGAGGAATCTTGTCAAACAGTTTCCGTGCCTTGTGTATGCTTCCACATTTTGCATACATGTCTATGAGAGCACTAATAACCACAGTATCTGACAAGAATTCGGTTTCCATTATACTTTGATGGATGCTCATGCCCTTTTCCAAAGCTCCCAGTTTGGCGCACGCAGGGAGGACAGTAGCAAAGGTGAAGTGGTCAGGTTGGACACATGTTCGTTGCATTTCATTAAACAATGTCAATGCCTCTTGCGGGTAACCATGTACTCGGTAAGCAGTAATAATCATATTCCATGAGAAGATGTCTCGTTTTGTCATTTGCTCAAAAACTTTACGAGCATCCACCAAACGACTGCATTTCACATACATGTTCATAAGATTATTTTGAAAAAAAGTGTGGGAAGCAAACGAAAATCCCTTGTTACCGGTAAGACAATGGATTTGCTTACCCTCCGAAAGAACAATCTTGGGAATGCAGGCCTGGAACAGTTGAAGATATGTACACGGGTATAGAATGGGCAGTGCTTCTATCAAGCTACAATGGAACATTGACACCATCTTCGTCCTCAAACATGGCACCATAGCCATTTATTTATTTCTGTCAATCACACTTCCCACTTTCCCAACAGGTAACAACGGTTTGTTCACACTAGTCATTTTCAGAGCTAAAGTTACACATCCCTCAAAGCAAGCCACAGACGCTCCACTGCAATAGAGAAATTTCCTTCAACATTTCTGCGGCACGCCATCAATAATGCTGTTCAAGCAATTGTCATACTTTTTAATTTAGTGTACCTGAGGTTATTTTTAGAGCTATGATAAAAATTGTGTTTGTTCTGATTCCACCAATCTTCTTCTTATTGTGTGATCTACACTATTTAATGTAATTAAACTAGCATATCGATCCTGTTACATAGTCTATATAGAAAATGTTGAGAGATATCCAAAATGACAATAATATTTATATTTGTATTTTTGTTATAATATTTTTGTTGATAATATATTTTTTCAAAGATAATAAAGTAAAATATTATTCTTTTCATATTTGAGAATTTAATCTTTGTTTTGCTACATAGTCTATATAGAAAATGTTGAGAGATATCCAAAATGACAATAATATTTATATTTGTATTTTTGTTGATAATATATTTTTTCAAAGATAATAAAGTAAAATATTATTCTTTTCATATTTGAGAATTTAATCTTTGTTTTGCTATTCATTACAGATTGAATATAACCAAACACTGTATAAGTTTTTAGTAGAAACCAAATCATGATTCCCCTTTTTTTAACATATAATAATCATTATAATATATTACCCTCTTTTCATGACTAAAAATCTAAATTTCAAATACCAAATTACTCAAGAAAAATTAAGAATGGAAGCATGCCTGTATCAACTCCTTGTTATCACACCTTTGAGCTTCCAAATATCACAGTTAAAATGATGTGTACAGTATTGAAAATATTGTCTTCAAACTCTTCTCTACTTCAAAATTTGTAGTTGTTTCTTTAATTTACTCTCTATTCTCTTTACAATCCCACCAGAAAAGAAAATGGCAGCTCTTGTTTCTATCACTATCTCCCAAACTCTCAAAGAGAAAAGAAACTATAACATATTACACAATTGCTATCCGCTCTTTCCAAAACAACCCTGTATAACATGCATAAAATCACAAATAAAATCCCCTCTCTTGCTTTCGTTGCTTTCCTCTAAAAACTCCCCACCTTTCAATAATGTATAAAAGATAAAACCAAAATGAGAACTCCAACTCTATAACATGGCATCGACTTCCATCTTTTCACCATAATGGCGCCTTCTAATTTCTAACTGATGTGATTAATAACAACTGAAACCTTTAGTTCATTGCGCCTAGCATTCAAGAATAATGCTTACTTCCTTAAACCCACGGGCACCTTTTCTAATGTTGGTATTAATTACCAACTCAAAACACTTACAATCTGGCATCTATGCAAAGGAATAAAATGCTAAAATCTAGTAAACACCTCGCCTCATATGGGCTCTACCATCATTATTAATACCTTTCCATTAAAGGTTTTTATAATTGCCACATTTTGACTTTTCAAACAATTTTAACAACATGCGTCATAAAGACTTGCCTCCAAATCTATATGCCACTCCCACATGGCGTAAGAAGTGGCTAGTGATAAGGCATTTGATGGAAGATTAAATGCATTTTAAGAACTGCTATAACTGCCACTTAGTGGCTTACCAAGTTCTTAGAAAATATGTGCCTAACTATAGGCTATATGCTTGGCTTGTATTGCAAACAAAATGCCTTTAATGAAGGCCAAAATGCCCATGAAGTGTTGATATAAATGCATAACTAAATTTACTTTGATATTGGCTTTTATAGGCATGGCAATATTTGTCATTAAATAAATAATATTAAAAATATTTAATACTCTAAATGAAGGGTGATGATTTCAAGACCTCTCCTTGATTTAAGGTAGAGTTTTTCTGAACACACCGAATGCCATTGTAAAATGTCTCTTGACATAATGATAAAAGGAATTGCAAGGGATAAAAGTGTATAGTTTTATATTTATTTTTGGTGACGATAAATGTATTGTTGTTGTGTTTAACTTGTTTTGTTTGGCATATAAACTAATTTTAATCACGAGCCTATCAATCAAAATAATTATATCCATGCAAAATTTAAGAATAGTTTGAATTCCTTTGGATCTATACCCTCTTGAACTAGGTTGCACATATAGTCCCATTTGTTGGACTAGGTTGATTCAAACATAGCCTCACACAACAATTTTATTAATACACTTGGCATTGCACAACCTTTATGTGCATATTGCTCCCACGTAGTGCTCATGTGCAATTGGACAACTTTGCACACACTCACACAATTATATGTATAGTGTTTGCACACAATTTTACAACTTTGCACAATGTCTGCATGCAACCATGCAACACTGTTTGTACACATCTAAACAAGCATTTGCAACATTGTGTGACACCATATGTGTTTATGTTAGGAAAGATGTCTCAACCTTGTATTCTCAAATAGGGTTACAATCAAAGTTAGGTTTAGTATTCAATTAAAGGGTTAGGAATGAGGATCCGTTAGGGTTAGGATCCAATTAGAGCTAGGATTATAGTTATGGTTTAATTAGTGTAAGGGTTAATGTTAGGGTTAGGATTAAATTAGTGTTAGAAGTTAGGTTTAGAGTTCAATTAGGCTTAGGATTAGGGTGCAACTAAGGTTAGAATTTTATTAGGATTATGGTTAGAATCTAATTAGGGTTAGGACTGTAGTTAGGGCTAGGGTTAAGGTTAAATTAGGGTTACAATAATTAGGAATATTTTTAGAGTCCAATTATGGTTAGTGTTTAATTAGGGTTAGGGTTAGAGTTTAATAAGTGTTCATTTTGTGTTAGGGTTTACTAAGGATCAAGTTTATGATTAGGATTCAATCAATAACCCTAACCCTAATCATATTCCTAAGAAGGCTAACCCTAGACCTTAACCTAACCTTAACCCTAACCATAATCTGAACCCTAAACCTAAGAATAATTCTATATCTAACTATAGCCCTAAGCTTAACCTTAAACCTAAACCTAACCCTAAACGTAACCCTAATCCTAACACTAATCTATCTCTAATTATAATCTAAACCCTAATCTTAGCCCTAAGTGTAATCCTAACACTAACCATAATTGTAATCCTAAACCTAATGCTAATCTTAACCCAAATTTTAACCCTAACCCTAATCCTATCCCTAATTGCAACCCTTACCATAACCCTCAAACTAATCCTAATCCTAACCCTAACCCTTTAGTACTAATCCCAACCCTAAACTTAATGTTAACCTTATCCCCAAATCTATTCCTAATTATATCGCTAACCTTAACCATAACTTGAATTGTGATCCTAATCTTAATCCTAACCCTAACCCTAATTCTATCTCTAGCCCTAACCCTAACATTAGCCTTGCCCCTCATCCTAATTCTATCTCTACTATTAACCCTAACCCTAACCCTAATGCTAATCCTAACAATAACCCTAACCCTAATGCTAACCCAACCCTAATCCTAAGTCTATCTCTAAACATAAACCTAACCCTAATCCTAATACTAACACTAATCACAAACATGATGTAAATGCTAACACCAACCCTAATCCTAATTATATCTCCAACCCTAACCCTAACCCTAACCTAAATCCTAATACTAACACTAAACCTAACCTTAATCCTAAACCTAAGTCTAACCCTAATTCTCTCTTACCTTAACCCTTACCCTAAAAGTATCTCTAACCTTAACCTTAACCCTAACCCTATCCCCAACCATAACTTTAATTTTAATGCTAACTATAATCATATGCCTAACCCTAAATCTAACTCTAACCCTAACACTAACCCTAATCCTAACCTTAACCCTAATTATTTAATCAATTTTTGAGGGTTCCTAATTTTTTATCAATTTCTTAAATAAAAGTGCACTAGGCTCCTCCAAAAGGATATCTCTTCGCATAATTAGTATTCGTTTAGGGTTACTTTTAGGGTTAGGGTTCAATTAGGATAAGGGTTAGGGTTAGAGTGTAATTAGGATTAGGGTTAAGGGTTCAACTAGGATAAGGGTTAGGGTTAGAGTGTAATTATGATTAGAGTTTGGGCTCAATTAGGGTTACAAGATAAATCTTTTAAGTTAGTTGTAGGATTAGGGTTAAATTAGCGTTATGTTAGAATTAGGTTTAGTGTTAGGATTATGGTTAAGGTTTACTTATGGTTAGGGTTAGGGTTCAATTGTAATAGGGTTATGGTTATGGTTTAATTAGGATCAAGGTTCAATTATGGTTAAGGTTAGGGATAAGGTATAATTAGCGTTAGGGTTAGGGTAAGAGTTAGGGTATAATTAGGGTTAAGGTTAGGGATAAGGTATAATTAGGGTTAGGGTTAGGTTAGGGTTAGGGTTGAGGGTTAGGGTTAGTGAAAGAAATGGGGTTAGCAATAGGCTTATGGTTAAGGTTAGAGCTAGCATTAGTGTTAGGGTTTGGGTTATATTTATGGTTAGGGTTAGGCTTAGAAATAGAATTAGGTTTAGGTTTAGGGTTAGGGTTAGCGTTAGTTTAGGGTTGAGGTTAGGGTTAGCATTAGTGTTAGGGTTAAGGTTAGGGTTAGGGTTGGGGTTAGGGTTAGGGTTCTACGATAAATCTTAGGGTTAAGGTTAAAATAAGGCTTGACATTATGGTTACGATTTAAATATGTGTTTAAGTTCAATTAGGATCCATGTTCAATTATGGTTAGGGTTGGGGATTGATTATAACCCTTATATTGATTCTATCAAAAAATTGTAACCCTAATTGTATAGTAAATCTTAACCCTAACTATAATTTCAAAACATAAACCTAACCCTAACCCTACTCATGAACCAAATATCTCTAATTGTAACCATTACCCTAGATTCCTAAAGCTAACCCCAACCTTAACTATAATTTTGTATTCCATGTTGTGTTGTGAATGCTACTAGCATATATATATATTATTTATTAATAATATTTATAAAAAAGTCGAGAGATATCCTTCTCGAGGAACCTATTTGTCACATAAAAGTGCATAAATGCCTCAAGATGGACAAATTGATTAAAGAATAGGTGCCTCAAGAAGGATATCTCTTAGCTTTTTTATAAATATTATTAATAAATAATATATATATGCTAGTTTTTAGAGCTATAAAAAAATTTGTGTTTGTTCTGATCTTATGGTATGATCTATCACTATTTAATGTAATTAAATGATAAAAGGAGTTGCAAGGGATAAAAGTGTATAGTTTTATATTTATTTTTGGTGACAATAAATGTATTGTTGTTGTGTTTAACTTTTTTTATTTGGCATATAAACTAACTTTAATCACGAGCTTATCAATCAAAATAATTATATCAATGCAAATTTCAAGATGTTTGAATTCTTTTGGATCTATGTCCTTTTGAACTAGGTTGCACATACAGTCCCATTTGTTGGACTAGGTTGATTCAAACATAGCCTCACACAACAATTTTATTAACACACTTGGCATTGCACAACCTCTATGTGCATATTGCTCCCATGTAATGCTCATGTGCAATTTCACAACTTTGCACACACTCACACAACTCTATGTATAGTGTTTGCACACAATTTTACAACTTTGCACAATGTCCGCATGCAACCATGCAACATTGTTTGTACACATCTAAACAAGCATTTGCAACATTGTGCGACACCAGACATGTTTATGTTAGGAAAGGTGTCTCAACCTTGTATTCTCAATATTACAGATCTACTATTTGTTGTATTTATGTATTATTTTTGTTCTCACATGAGAAGCAGAACATCTCACTTTTTGGTGGCACTCTTTGGCACATGTTTTTCATCTTGGCTTGGAATAGGTGTAAGGAGTTGTAAGAGCATCTATTGTCACTATGATGTGCAATAGCATCTTATGGAATTAGAAGATGTGGGAGTTACTTTTAAGGAATTCTATGACATGTAAGAGCATGATTATGAGGAACGCTAGAATCTTGACCAACATTATGGGAATCTTATGGCATATAACATCAATTATCTTTGAATGTAGGAACATGATAAATTGGGGAACCTAACTTGAAATGTTGGCTATGACTAGTTATGACAAGTTATGACAACTGTAAGGAATATTCTAAATATAACCTCTAATTCAAACTTGGAATGGTGCATTGGAATTTGGGTCATAAGGCTTAGGTGCCATAAATCTTACATATCGGTTTTTACTTTTCCAAAACCATTGGATGGTTTCTTTTTTGTGTCTCTTTTATTTATTAGGGTGCATGGATGTAGTTTTCATAGTGTGTTGTATGAATACCATTACGCTATAGAAATTACTCTCAAATTAAATGTTAGTGATACATGTCTAAGGACATGTACCCAAAGTTGTATGTAACCTTGTTGTTAATGTAATATAATTAGGTATGTGCTTTGGAGTGTGGGGTTTTCCTCTCAAAAGGGTTTTCCCAACTATAACTTTGTGTAATCATTTTGTAGGTTGCATATCAATGCATGTTCTTGCATGTGTGATTTTGTCTTAAGAAATTTTTATATCTAAGATTTTGTGCACTTACTATCCCCATTGATTAGCGTAGGAAATATTTATGCACCTTAGCTTCCTTTCATTTTCCATTAGAACTTGATAACCTCAACTGCTAAGTGGTAGGAAAGAGGCTTTTTGGACTTATCTTGTTTTGAGTGAGAACATGCACAAAGATCTTGTTTTAGGAAAATGGCAAGCACAACTACATAAGAGATGGTGAAAATTAATGGAAATAACTTCGGGTTGTAGAAGTTAAAGAAGGAGAAACTACTAATAGATCAAGATATATGGGTTGTGGTAGCTAAATCCAAACCTATTTTGGTGGAAGATGAATATTGGGTTGTGTTGAATCAAAAGGTGAGAAGCCTTATCAAGTTTCTCTTGGAAAATTTAATGTTTCTAAGTGTTTAAGAAGACTCCACCTTGAAAACCCTCTAGGAGTTGTATAATCTATACTTGGATAAATCACTAGTTAATAAATTTTTTCTATGGTAGGGCACTTGAATGCATTCAACAGAATGGTGAGCCAATTACAACCTATTGATGTGAAAGTAGAAGAGGAAGATTGATGCATGACCCTTCTAAAAAAAATTCTACACTTGTGTGATAACTTATTGATGGCTCTAAAGAGCATTGTTTCAAATCTTGTGCTTGATGAGATAGTTGGAGATTTACTCTCAAAAGAGATGAGTTGAATTTTGTTTGAATCTATGAAGGAAGATTTGAATTCTTATGGATAGTTGAATTAGAAAGGAAAGAAGGATAAAGTTATATATATGTCTCTTAGTAAAAATTCCAAGGCTAAGCACTAGAATTTCTACAAGCCAATTCATTTAAAAAAGAATTGCAACCTAATGAGGAAAGAAGAAAAAAGGTGGATCTAATGATAAATGTTCTTAGGAGGATAAATGAGATGCCTTTGTCATGGCCTTAACAACACATGCATGTGATGATGCATGGATTATTAACTCAAAATATTCATTCCACGTGACTCCCCAACAAGAGTGGTTTCTAGCACTGGAACCAGTAGCAACATCTTCTTGAGGAGGCCTCTTAGTGATGGGTGAAGGATGAGTGGAAGCGGGCTGGAATGGGAGCGATATTTTGAAACCCTCCAAGGATGGAGAGGATGTTGATGAAGACTCATATGTTGATTTGGGTGTGGTACAGGCTAGTTGGGTCTTTGTTTTCATGCTAGTTTTCATGCTCTCCTCTTTTCCTGAGGTCATGGGGTTTGGTTCCCCTTTTTCTCTTGAAAATGTGGCTATGGAGGTGGTGGAGGGTTGGCTTTGTGGTTTCCTATGTTCTGGTGTTGTCTCTTTGGGAGGTTGTTTCTTTAAGGCTACTATGGTGAGTGATACCTGCTATGTGGCTCTCCCTTGGCAAGCGGTTCCTCTTCTAATTGGGATTGCCTCTCTCTTTGGAGCTTTGTCATTTCTCTTTCTAAGCTTTTTGTTTTTCCCTAGATCTTTGTGTCTCTTTCTATTATTGGGGATCTCCTTTCTTGTTTTGTAGGGGTGCTTCTTCTCTTGGGAGGTCATTGCTTGCCTTTCCTTCTGTGTTGTTTATGCAGTCCCTACTGGGATTCAAGATCTTTGGGTGGTTTTGGAATCCGATTTTGACTCCATTTGGTCAATAAGGGTTATATCTTTGAAGGTGTTTAAAACCAGTTGGGCTCTATTATACGGGTTGGTCTTTGTTTTAGAGGTAGCCCTACTTTTTTCTTCTAGTAGTGTTTGTTTGGAGGGTAAAGGTTATCCCCTTAGAGTTTGGGTTGTTTGGTACCCCTTTTTCTCTATTATGCTCTCTAAGTGTAAGGGGTTTGTGTTTATTTTGGAGGTCATTTATCTGTTGTCCTCTATTTATGTTTTCTTAGCTGGGAGGTTTCCAAAGACCTTTTTCAAGACCTAGTTATTTATGGAGTTGGAGATTGTCTTTGTTGCCTTTGTGCTGAAGCAGAGTGGTTTGAAAGAGATTTTGTTGATGGAGTTGTCAATGGACGCTTTGGTTTCTCTAGTTTCTTCTTTCTTGCTACAGGTTGGGTTGTATTATGAGTTTCTCTCTATATCCCAATGAGTTGAGCCCCATCAAATGTTTAAGCTTATGGTTCAGTGGTTTATTTTTTAGGCTTGTTGTTTTTGGGTTCTGGTCTCTTACCAATTTTTTCCAAAGGGTGGTATGACTACTTGCTCTGCTGCTAAGCTAGCCTTCTTCTCGGATCTTATGGAGGTGGAGTTGGGAGGTGACTGTCTCTGGCTTCCTTAGTTGTTGATCCTTTTGAGGTGGACGCTTCTCCTATGGAGGTGGAGGTTGAGGGTGTTGGAATTTTTAGGCGGTAGTGGACTTGTTGGTCATGAAATTCTCTCTAATAAAGGGGAGCTCCCTCCTTTTGAGGTGGATTTGGAGTTGGCTTCTTGGTTCGATCGGTGACTTTGTCTCTAGTGGTTCATTGTTCTCTCTAACTCCCCTATTGAGGTGGGGTTGTTGGAGTTGATGGTGTTTTTTCTTAGGGGTTTGATGGTGCCCTACACCATTAAGCAGTTTATCTTTCTTGGCTCAGTAGTGTCATCCATGAGCGGCTGGTTTTCTATTGCTTGGTAGATGCAGGCAGATTCTTTGTGTATCTAAGGGTTTCTGGTCCCAGTTAAAACCAGGTTGTAAAAGGGTTTTGGGCCCTTGCTTGTTTGTATGATGCAACCTATGTAGTCATGATTATCTTTTAGAGGTTGCTATTGGGTTGTTGTTGGTTTGTGGTTTATCTTATTTGCAACTTGCTTTTCTTTGTTAGGTTGACGATTCCCTTCAAAATTGTTATGTACTGGGTTTCGGGTCCCATCAAAACCTGTTTAACCCCTAATAAAAAATAAGAGTGGTTTCTAGATTATTATAAATATGATGGTGGAAAGTTATATCTCAGTTACAACTCTTACCTTAGTATTATTAGCTGTGGGAGAGTTAAGATTTGATTCTTTGATGGAAGGATCAAAGCAATTTTAGGAGCTATGCACATCCCTATTTGGCACATAACCTATTATCTATCAGTAAAATAACTAATGCAAGAGTGTAGGCTATCTTCAATAATGGAGGGCCTAAAATGGTTTGAGGAGCTATAGTGCTCATGAACGAGATTTGAGTTGGTACATTCTTTTATCTCGATGCATGCACATACCTTCAATGTAATATTTTTTTTTACATGTAGTAGGACCTATAGATTGGTTATGGGTTGGTTACAAGTCTTCATCCTTGGATTTAGGACTTGTAGAGAATATACAAGTTGAACCTATAGATAGGTTACAATTCTTTAACTTCTAGCTCTGATTGTCAAAATTTTGGGTACATAGGCATGTTCTTACCTCAGAGAGTAAGTTATCTATTAAGAATACAAGTCTAATAGTGTATAGGGAATATAGGTGAGAGACATCTATGGGACTTGAAGAATAAAAATATTTTAGAGGAGCATATAATTTTTATCTTGAATTTGACTTTTGTGAATATTTCATTTATGGAAAGATTTTTTTTTAGTTTTAATCTACTTCTCATAAACCATATGGGTCAAGTTGGATCTACTTCATTATGATGTGTTTGGCCTTGTAATTTTTCCTTTATTATCTACATAATTTTATAATGTGTCACATATTGATGATTATTCTAGAAGGATAGGGGTGCTTTTCTTAGGAGTAAGTTTTAGGCCTTTGGATTTGAAACATAGAAAAAGTGATGCTCTAGAGATTTCACTTTAGGGTTTAGGCAGTTTCCCCAAATATTTCATGAGATTTGAAGGTAGCAAGGGTTTGATGGATTTGGACAAGATACAAGACTGACTTACAACCTGATAGGTGAGTCAATCTTCCCTTGACTAAATCTAAAATGAATCTAGAAATGAAATGCAATTATTCAACTAGCCTAATGATGCAAATTAATATTTTGATGCAAATACATCAAACAAAAATTCACAGACAAATTCAAATTGTAGAAATGGATAGAGCAAGACACTATGCACCTATGGTTCGAATCTAAGCCTGATTTTGGAGGACTGTCGCCCAAGGTGCCACTATCCTTGTTGATGAAATTCAGATATGTTTTCATAGTCCTCAAGAGCCAGATCAAAGCTTTTGTTTCCCACTTGTCACACTATCGAATCATTGTTGGATATTTTGTAACTAAGTTTTTGTGAGTTGTTAAGATGTAGGGTTTGATTGCAACAATGAATAATTGATCTTCAAACTTCCTCCAATGTTCTTCAAACCTGAAACCTGCACATTCAAAGAGAGAGGAAGGGTTGTGCATTTAGGGGCTTACCTTAGTCAAACCCCATGTTAGTGTTTCCACTTACACAATGGAAATGTCAATGATAAATGGATAAATGATATGAAGGAATGATGAATCAATAAAGGTTTGCAACTCGCCACCCTTCAATGCCTTCCTTGAAGGACTAAATTCATACACATCTCCTCAAGGCTTGGATATTGCTTGCTTGAATTTATTGAAGATTTACATAAACATGAATGAACTCACATAAACTTTGACATGATGCTTGGATCTTGAATTGCTGCAATAAATCCTCTAATGGCTTATCTTGACTTGCTTGATAATACTTCTTGCTCTTGATGCTCAATTCTTTCACTTGATGCTAGATCTTTTTACTTAGTTTTTAAATGATGTAATAATTAGGTATTTATATTCAATTATTCTAATTTCCCAAAAATTAAATCCTAATAGCCGACTTTAGATATTTGAATTCCGACATCGACATATTTAAATTTGGAGCCAAAATAGGGGGACATAGGTGCCCTAGGCGCTAGTGTCCCAAACTTATTTGTCAAAAATTAAGGAGTTGGGGACAAAGTATTAGATGAATGCATTTGTTTTGTTCTTGCAAATTGTTAAAAAATGATAAAATGGGCCACATAATGCATAATTTAGGAAATTAAATGTTAAATTAAGTCTAATTATTTAAGGGGGATTAAAACATGGTGAAATTGTAAAGGGTGACAATTTATGACGTTACAGGTTTAAGGAGTTTAAGGGTCTCTTGCAAAATTTGATTAGGGGAAATATCAAGGTTTTGGGGAACGATAATGGTGGTGAGTATTGTTCTATAAATTTTGAATTTTTTTTAAAGAGAATGGTATAAAAAGGCACAATAAAAATCCATACATCGCTTAATAGAATGAAGTTGAAAAATGCATGAACAAGATAGTGATGGAGAGGAATAGAAGTATGTTCAATGAGGTTGGCTTGGAATAGAATTTTTGGGTAGATACAATTGTTACCACATGTTACTTGATTAATAGGTCTCCTATATCAATGGTTATTGAGAAAATCCCTATGGATGTTTGGATGGGAAAAATTCCCACACTTTAGTATCTTCGTGTATTTGGTTAAGAGGTATGTGTATATGACTTTAAGGATAAGAAGTCAAAATTGGACAAGGTAGTGAAAAGTATCTTCATTAGCTAGAGTGTCAATGTGAAGGGGTATAATCTTTGGGATCTTGTGGTTGGAAAAAACTTGTATAGTCAAAATGTGATATTTAAAGCTCAATAAGACTTTCTTTTGCAATTGAACATCCAAACGAGGATGTGAAGTTAGTTGTGCAACTAGAGCCTAAGACTAAGAAGGTTGTACCATATACTGAACTAAAGGTTCAAGTTGGATGAGATGAGAAGGAGAGTTTAGATATTGTAGTCTATTTTTCCCTTTGGTCTTGAATATCCTTTAGTAAGTTAATCTCATTGTTCTAGGAGGTTTTAGCCTTATTCTAGGATAAGAAGAGACTAAATATATTTTCAAGGTTAAATGTTTATAAAGGTTTTAGTTTTCTATGTTTTAAGGTTATAAGTCATTTATTTCCATTGAGAATAGTTTTAGCATTTAGTAAGATGTCAAATACATTAATTTTTTCAAAAATCATTCAAAACCTTATTGTCTCCAAAAAGCTACATGCACATTTTAAAGGGAACTCATTTTGGTGAAAAGTCAATTTTCCTTGACCAAGACAGGCTTCAAGGGTTGTTATTGCACATTTTCCAAGATACTATGGTGGTTAGGACTATTTCAAACACCATATTGGATGGTTTTAGCAAACGAATTTCCCTTATGAAAATATATCAATTATCAACTCCATAGCCCATTAAGATAAGGATAATAACTAACAATGAGGAAAGATCACAATTTCATTTGTGGCATTCCTCTAATTTTTTAACGAGGTACAACTCTCTAAAAGGTTACTAATAATCGATAATGGGTACACTTTTAACCAGAAAGCAAGAAGGTGAACTAACATTGACCCATAACCATGAAATCAATGAGATAAACCAAAAAAAACTACTAAACTCCTAGCACAAAGGCCAAAATTATAATAGCAGATAAAATAGTTTTCAAGAGAACTAACTTCAATCTCAAAATAGGTAAATGTAACACAACAAAGCTTTCATTACTAAAGAAAAAAACTTCAAATATTTCTTAAGCTCGCATACTTATTTAATAGACATTACATTTACGATTCAATTTTCACAGACATGGAGTATTCTAAAATCGAAACCAATTCAAAATTGTTCCTCATTCATTTCCTTTACATCACAGTGTAATTCAAAAACTAGGATTTCAGACCCTACAAAAGCCCCTTGAACATAAATTTATATGCCCCCCATTCTTGAATCTTGGATGTTAAAGTAATTGTCATCTTTTCGAATGATGGTTTCGTAAACCATCACCTAATTTTAAGTAACCGAGCTCCCAAGAACTTTTTTGACTAGATTTTTAAATAAGTCATAATTACATTACTCTTCTCCATTTCATTTTGACAGGTGAATGAAGCATTGTTGCATTTATGTTATCCCCATGGCTTAATGTATGTGTGGGAAACATGCAACCTTCAAAATTTGCATTTAATACATATATACTTCTGCCATTATGCTCGTGTGAAATGACTTAGTAAAGGATGCCACTTGAAGCTAAAGCTTGTTAAGCTAAGAAATTAATGCAACTCCATCACATCAATGGTCACCTTCATTAATTTCCAGAGTAATATTGTTGTCATTGTGATTGCTAGTCATTCCTGAGAAATTTTTTGATATCTATATCCCACCATGCCATTTAGCTTCTATAAATTCGAGAAGATAAATTTCATTTTCATCATTCTGATCTCATTGCTCCAAGAGGTCGAGCACTGCAACTAATGCTTCCTCGAGGAGCGACTATCTGTCAATTGAGAATGTGGAGTGCAATCGGGTTCAACAGTTGGTGATAGACCAACTAAAAGACATTTTTTTGATACACAACAACATGGAGGAAGGCATAGTTAGTAAGATAGTTGAAGAGAATTTTTTGAGCCAAGTTCACATACACAACTTCATGATTTTATATCATTTTGTGTATAATGTCATTCACACTTTTGGTAAACTACATTGGGGAAGGAGAGTAGTGGATCACTTGGTTAAACTAGAATACTTAATCGGGGTAAGGAAATCCATAGGATGCCTTAGTGCATATCTTAAAGCTAGTTTGGTTGGTGATGCCATCTACATTACAACTGCCCTCCAATATGGGCTCACTGAAGAAGTTGTGGCCCTTCTCTATGTCGGACTTGAATGGAATGACATGGAGTTGTTTTCCCATTTTGTGGAGTCAAATGAGAAATTTCTCTCGTCGGTTTAGATTGAATGATTGTAGGAAGTGGTGGAGGGGATTCACATCCTCATATTTACACTATGTGTTTAAGAAGAATGTACTAAGATACTTCTCTTTTTAAGCATAAACAAGATATGTGTAAATATATAAAGAATTTGTATTTCAATAATCTTAGCCCATGTGTTTATCTCTTCTATAAATGTGTTCATTCTTTTCCTACAATTGTGATGGATTTCCAGCGAGCTCTAATTTACGTTAGTGTATTGAACTTATCAATTTTGTATTTTTGTCAAATGTTTATGTATAGCCTTCCTTTGACGTTGTTGATCATTCTTTAATATCGTTGAAAAGTATTGCCTTTGGAACAGTATCAGATTCCAAAAATATTTTGAGTACTCCTCAGAGTCCACTAAAGTTGCGAGAACCTCCAATTATACCGCCTTACAAGATCCCTTTAGAATTCCTGTCAAACGAAAACCTCTTCCATCAGAAAATAAAAATGTTTTCAAAACCATGCTGGGAATCAAAAAAGGTTTCAAAACCTTTCAAAAGTTTTGAAATAAAATTAACTTCTCTTTGAATTTCATTCTTACCCCTATAAATGGGTCTTGACATGGTTATAAGAACCCCATTAGACTTTGATAGTACTTCCAAAACTTTATTAGAAAGGAAAACTCAAATAACTTCTTGAAGATATTGGGCCGAGAAGAGGTTGTGATAACCTTGTCAGATCCCAACATGGTTATGGAAACCAAGGGTAAGACTTACAAACTCATACTTAGGAAATTTTGAATAAGTGAGTATAAATTTGGGGTATACGACAAGAAATTGAGTAACAATGGCTCTGACTGGGGACAAAGATTGTAAGGATGAAGCAAGAAACCCAGGGGCATGCTAGTAGTCCAATGTTTAACTATTGGGCACAAAGTCAAGCATGAAATGAGAAGACCAAGATAAAACAAAAATAAGAAAAACAATAAAATACCTAAACTAACAACACACCAAAATTTAAGATATGTACATGGTAGGGGAATGTTGAACAATCTGGATAATTGAGAGGGGGGTGAATCAATTATCATAAAACAATTTCCTTTTCTTTAATTAATCTAGAGTAGGCTTATATCAATCAAACAGATATGAACATGAATGCACACAACAACACCAAGCATAATGAACACTAGAATTTATGTGGAAACCCAAGAAGGGAAAAACCACGGAGAATGATAATTCTCAATTATAAAACACCGGTTAAGGTGATTTTTACAAAGGCTTGTTGCCAAGTTGCTCATTGCAGGTAAGGCTCACTATCGGTGGGCTCACTACCTGATTAATACTTCTGATTACAAAATAGTCTCACTAAAAAAATTGAACTGATGAAGTTGCATCTACATATGCATGAATTCAGTTCTGGTTAAGAGTAGAATATCTGTCTACAGTAGATCCAACCAAGAATCTTTTGCACAACTTCCTTGCACAAACTCTGCAAAACAGATTACTTCTTCCTTTGCACCTTTTTATCTACTGACACACACCATACTCCACACTTCTTGTTTCATTGAACAAAATTTTTTTTTACTTATACCATTCCATGCCTTCATAATCTCCTAGGTCATCCAAACATAATGTCTTCATAGTCTCTTAAGTCAGCCAAACAAAATTTGAATTTATCACCACAAAACATGTCAGCATGAAGAACAACCTTGAAATATTCAATAAGGCCTTGCACGCTAGCACAAGACCCAAAAAATAGGTCGCACATAAAGATATTCTTATCACGTTACCAAGGGACCCATAAAATAGGTCATACATAAGATAAGTTCATTACATAACATAATTATCAAAAGATAGTAAACTATGAATTACATGAAATATATTTCAGAGCCGATGGGAATTCCACAAACAAGACCAAATCTTGATTATCATCAATTTCAATATTAACCGGAGAAACACCAAAACTTGTAACATAATACATGAATGTCTAGATAACAAGGTTACTTAGAGTAAGCTTTGAGCACAGTAGCCAACACCAAAAGATTAGACTTCATTATTCTGCATTAACTGTCTTCCATAGATGTCACAAAAAGAAGTACTGCCATGTCCAGATCAAAGATAACATCCAAACTACACAACATCAAAACATACGATAAGATAGATCATTTTTGTATATCATCAGAGCACAAATTTTCAGATCCAAGTTTTGACATCGATGAAAACAATGCTAAATCATCTCAACAATCTCCCCCTTTGGCATTGATGGAAAAAACATAAACTCAAAAACACAAAACTCCAAAACTTCAAGCACTCCCCCTTAGACAAGCAATTCAATACCTCTTCTTGTTTTTGTTTTCTCTTCATTTTTTCCCCATTTTTTCCATCAAAGGCAAAGGGACAATTAAGAACATTCAAGAGATCAAGTAAAAATAACACTTTTCACATGAAAAAAATTATTGTACCTTTCTCTCACAATTGGAAGAATCCTCTTCCAAGCTAGCACTGTAGAAACCATTTTGGCACACATACTGTCTAGTAGAGTCAACAACAAAAATGAAGATGACCAATCTAGATACAGGCACCGTCGTTCACAATCCTCTACATTAGGAAGTTGTTGGAAACAAGCAACACTAAGAGGGGGGGTGAATCAGTGTTGTGCAAAAAATTGAATTTATTATTCTGATCTTTAACCCACTTAAAGCATTTAACCAAAAGATATGTGCATAAAAAAAAACAAACAACCACAACACCATAACACAAGTAATTTTTTTATGTGGAAACCCTTTTAGGGGAAAAACCATGGTGGATGGCCAATCCACAATATAATATGAGTATACTAAAAAAAAAGATTACAAAATGGGAATGCACTTGCATTCAAGCACACTGCCTAGAGCTCACTACTCAAAATAGAAAGGCTCATTTCCTTACAATGATTTAGATTAGATCCAAGAGAATGAACTAAGAGAATACCATCTACATATGCTTGATTAGAGTTTTGATTAAGCTCAATAGTTGATCTTCTGTCCTTTTGACTGATTCTGCAATTCTGCTCTGCTCTGCACAAATTCGCACTACAAAATATTTAATGCACAAGTGAAACTATGCATAATCGCTCAATCTCCCTTCTGATAATCACAACACATATCGACACACCTTGCGCACGCACAAAATGATAGAATTGATCATTTATATATATCCGCAACTAAGAATTTAGTCGCAACAAGTTGACTTCAATAAAACTTAGAAATATTCACAACTGTTGGCTTAAATCATGAATAATATTTAATGCGTATCCACAACGGTCGTCCAAAACTTAGCTTGGACCCAAAAAAAAATGCTCGAACACAAAAACATTTGAATAAACATTCCTCGGATATCCGCAACACGATATACCAACTAAGTCAGCCACAAAACACTGATGAACAAAAGGATATCCAAACGGATCTTTAGACTTACACATAACTTGGTACGAGGCACTGAGATTTCTGGATAACACAAGAAATACATTAATTAACCTCCCATAAGATCCACAACTCGAAATAACAATAGAAAATCTGCATGAGAATCGAAGAACACAAAATTGTCAGATGCTCTGTTCTTCCAGACTGTCCTCAATCAGTTTGTTGGTAGGAGAAAATGATGACGTGCAGATCCAATCACGGACTAGGGCTTCCATCAATGACAACACCTGAAAATATTTGTAGTTTCTCTTGCCAACAATCTCCCCCTTTGGCATTGATGGAAACACTTAGTGAAAAATGACTAAGTGTCGAATCAGTACCAACAAGAACTACGTACACTGCCACTTCAAAACTCCAAAAAGAAACTTCAACCTCAGCTTAGAAACACAACTCCCCCTAAGATGATTACACATTTTTCACTGTACAACTCTCCCCCTTTAACATCAATGGTAGAATTGGGGAACCAAAAAGATAACAAAATTTCAAAACTATATAGGTATGATCTGATAACTTACATAAATTGGAAAATATCTACAAAATCTCTCTTCAACACGCTCAAATTTGTGTCCCAAACCCTTTTGAAACTCTC
>VDFB02351307.1:0-40965 GCA_007258455.2 Sequoia sempervirens
CTTGGCACCTTATTGCATAATTATGATGGCCTTTCATGGGGAATTACAATTACTGCCATACTCATAGCAATCATGTAAAGGGGCACAAGTTTCAAAATTATGAGGAATGGAGCATGCCAATTAATTATCCTTTATTCAAAATAAGTACTAACCCTTTAAATAAATAAATTTGCACATACCTTAGGTATTGTCATTAGATCAAACGTCACTTACCTGTGCTGACGTAATTGGATAGTCATATGGTTGGCGAAGGTGGAGGCAGATAATAATGGCATGGATGGGATGGTTGAAGTGATGGAAAAAAATATTATGACAAAAAGGTGTAATAATAATATTATTTATTATTGAAAGATTCGATGTGATGTGGCAGAATAATCATAAGGGAGTAGATCTCGAAGCGGCATTAAAGAATGGGCATGTACGAAACTTAGGAAAAATAAAAAGAAATGGAAAGACAATATTTATACAAAAATCTAGAGCATTATCGAGTAATGAAACTGAAGTAGAGAAGAAGAGAGTTCCAAAATTATCATAGAGAGATGTCATCAGAACATAGTAACCAAATTGAGGACTCCAAAGCATCGTTGAACAAGTGCAGCTGGAGCAACAACAAAAATTTCTGAAGCATCATCGAAAGATGCAGCCGGAGCAACAACCAAAATTTATGGAGCATCCAAAAAGAATTCTGGAGCATCTGAGCAACATTCTAGAGCATCACTGAAAAGATGCAACCGGAAGAGGAACAACATAATTCCAGAGCATCGCTAGAAAGATGTAGCCGGAAGGAAGAAAATTGTGACACTTTGGCCTTGACTTCCCAAAGCACCATTGAGTGATGCATCAAAATGTAGGATTAGGACGAGAAGTGGAACCAATCTAATGTGAAAATTCCAAAGCATTGCAGTAACAATTTCAGAGCATCGCAACAACTGTGCTAGCAAATTCTAGAGCATCGCAGAAGGGTGTGCCAGAATTGGGTTCGCCAAAAGATGAAGTCCTTCAAAATATAGAAAAAACTTTAGCCAAGTCCAAATGGTGGAGTTGATGAAGAAATTGGAGAAATTTTTTAGAAATGAAATGATGATTTATTTTATTTTATTTTTTAATTTTATGGGGTTATTTATTTTGTCAAACTATATTGAACCTGCCAAACCAGAGTCAATGTCATGGATTTCTCCTTGCGTTTCTACCATTTTTTGTAAACTCCTCCTTGTTAACAGGTTTATGGTAGATGCGTAATTGGTGTCCATTAACCAAAAGAGCTCAGGTGTCACCATCAATTGGTTTTAAATGGACTGAACCATTAGCAAACACTTTAGAAATCTCATATGGTCCAAGCCAGTGTTTCCTGAGTTTCCCTTGATGATCCTTGTATTTGGAATTGAACAATAATGCCCAATCCCCAATATGGAATTCTTTTTCTTTGATATTTTTGTCATGCCAGACCTTCCATTGTTGTTGGACCAATTCAGTTTGATGGACGACAACCAAACAGAGTTCGTCTAGTTCACTAAGCTGTAAGACTCTCGATTTGGGCTCGTTTAAGGCCCATGCCCAATTCCATGGTCATCCTAAGGGTTTGGAGCTTGAATTCAATGGGAAAGAGGGGCTTCTTCCCAAATACTAACTCATAGGGGCTATAGCCAGTGGTTGACTTCCAAGTTGTGTTGTAGGCCTAAACAAATTTTGGTAGTTTCCTAGCCTAGTCTTTCCTTCCTAAAGAAACCATTTTTGTCAAAATATTTTCCAATTCCCTATTAGTGACCTCAACTTGTCTGTTTTCTTTTGGGTGGTAGGGTGAGGACTTCTTGTGACTTACTTGGAAGTGATCTGTGAATTCCAATAGGACTTTAGGCATAAACTTGGGGCCCTGGTCTATGACAATTGTTCTTGGAGTCCTAAATTTGAGGAAGATTCTGTTATAAAGAAATTTAGCTACTTGCTCTTCCCTAGCAATGTGTAATGCTTGTACTTCTATCCACTTAGTCATTTAGTCAATACAAACTAGAATATACTCTTTTCCTTGCGAAGGAGGGTCTATAGGGCCGATAAAATCCAATCCCCATTTTGCAAATGGTTCAAGGACTACCTGAGGCTGTAGGGGCATTTCATTGGCTGCGGTTGGTCTTCCTACCCTTTGGAATTCATCACACCTACGAACGTACTTCTTGATGTCCTTATACATTGAAGGCCAATGGTATCCTGCTCCCAAAATCTTGTGAGTTTTCCTTTTAGCAGAATAATACCCTCTAGAAGGGTCATCATGATAGGCCCTAAGGATACTATAGGTCTCGTTTTCCCTAACACACCATCGCAAAACCATATCGGGTCCACATTGAAACAGGATTCCATTAATCCATTTAAAAGGGGCACTCTCTCTTACGAGGCGTTTCTTCTATTTTGAAAAAAAGTGAGGTGGTACTTCTATGGTGGCTAAGTAATTCGCAATATTGGCAAACTAAGGAGATTTAGTGGAGATGGTAAACAAATTTTCATCTGGGAACTTGTCATGTACCAGAGCACAGTCACCATCATGTTTAATCCAGGATAAGAAGTCTGCGACTACATTGGACTTCCTTGGTTTGTCAACAATTGTCACATTGCACTCTTGGAGAAGTAACCACCTAATTATCGTTGCATTTACCACTAGTTTATTCATGAGATACTGGATGGCTGCATGGTTTGTGTGCACTGTAACTTTGTATCATGTGACATAATGTCTAAATTTCTTGATGGCATGCACTACAACCAAGAATTCTTTCTTTGTTGTGGTGTAATTCTTCTATGTTGGTGTTAAATTTTTGCTGATAAAATATATAGCATATTTCCCTCCATTCTCATCTTCTTTCCCTAGAACCACTCCAATGGCATCATCAGACGCATCGACATAAATGTGAAATGGCAGGCCCTAATTAGGTCCTCAAAGGATAGGGGTAGAGACGAGTTTCTCCTTGATAATTTCAAATGAGGACTGACACTCAGACGTCCAGATGAAGTCAACTTTTTTTTGAAGGAGAGAAAACATTGGGGCTACGATTTTTCTAAAGTTTTCTATGAATCTTTGGTAGTATTAAGCATGCCCTAAGAAACTCCTGACATCAGTCTGAGTTTTCAAAATCTCAAGTTGTTGTATGACTTCAATTTTCTTTGGATCAACCTTAATCCCTTCGGCTAAGATATGATGTCCTAGTACTATTCCTTATTCCACCATGATCAAATATTTCTCATGAATGAGGGACAACCGATGATACGCACACCATTTTATCACCTTGTCTAGATTCATGAGGTCTTCATCAAAAGTTGAAGCATATACGGTGAAGTCATCCATAGAGACTTCCATGCACTCATTTACAAACTCATTAAATATAGCCACGATGGCCCTCTGAAATGTGGCAGGAGTATTACATAGCCCAAAGGGAAGAACCCTATATGAAAATGTCCCCCAAGGGCAGGTAAAGGTCATCTTATCTTGGTCTTCTGCTGCTACCTATATCTGGTTCTATCCACTAAATCCATCCAAGAATGAAAAATATTTTCTCCTAGCCAAGTTATCCAACACTTGGTCCACGAATGGTAGGGGAAAATAATCTCTATGTGTCACTTTGTTAATCTCCCTATAATCTACACACACACTCCACTTCCCATTATTTTTTGGAACTAAAACCAAGGGTGACACCCACTTACTGTCATAAATTGGGTAGATGAATCCTACCTGCAAGAGTTTCTCAATATTAGTTTTAATGATATCTTTGAGGGTAGGATTGAGTCTTTGTTGTGGTTGGCGAATAGGTCAAACATACTCAGTATAGATATGATGTGTACACACACTAGGGTGTATTCCTCTCATATCTTTATAGTCCCAAGTGAATGCTTTAGATCTACTTACCTGGGTATGAAACAGTCTTTGTTCTTCCGTCTCATTCAACCAACTATTGATGTTCAAAGTTTTTCCTAGCAACAACATAATTTTTTTGACTCCAAGATAATTGGATATAACAACGTAGATGGGCCTTGTGAGTGTGTTAAGTGGATGACTGTGCGGTACAATTTTATGAAGCGGAAACATCTGCAAAGAAATGGAAAGTTTTTGGAAATAAGTTCATCAAAGGGCAAGGTAATCCAATAGAACTAGCATCATCAAATTCTACTTGATCTATGTTGATTAGGTGTCCTAGGATTTCTTCTACGTCTGACATCTCCTCACTGCTAGAGTCTATTGCAAGACTTTCCACATCGTGCTCTAATTCATCCTCTAATTCTTCACCATGTTGTTTGATGACTGCCATGGCCAGTGAAGCCAAATTTTCCTGTCCAGTAGGACTTTCTCGTTCATCAACCCACACTTTGCTATGTTCAGCAGGCTTGGTAGGAGGATACAAAAACCACTATTTTCTATTAGATCTATGGGAGATAGTCATTCGTCCTTCCCTATAGTTAATTTTGGCTACAACCGTAGCCGGCCATGGTCGTCCTAGAATTATTGGATAACTGTCTTTGGGCATAAGGGATTCAATTATCTATAAATCCACTAGATATTCCCATCTATCCACCTTAACAAGAACATTTTCAATGATGCCTTTGGGAATAGCTATGGATTGATTTGCCATATGTAGGACTATAGTTGTGGGGCGTAGATCAGTAAGTCCCAATTTTTCCACCACATCAATAGTCATTATGTTAATGGCTGCTCCAAGGTCCACTAAAGCCTTGGGTATTGCTACCTCATTAACTGTTACTGTTATGATCGAACTTCCTGGGTCATCATATTTCAAAGCAGTGACTGTTCTAGCTAACAAATCAACTAGGTACCCATTTATATGAACAATGTTGATTCATTTTGGCGTTCTCCCTGGGGTTCTGATGCATAACCATTTAATCAACTGGTTCAACTCAAGAATCTCTTTAATCACCTGTAACAAGGGAACTTCAATCTGCAATCGTTTAATTTCCTATATCAATGTAGTTTCCATAGGTGAATTTGTTTATGGATCATCCTTCATAGGAATTGGTTTTAGACGCTTTGGAAAAGGGGCTTTTGTTTTGTCTTTAGGCACTGGATTCTTCAGAAGTTTAGTTGGAGACTGACTCTCCTCCTCCTCCTGAGGTAGGTCGGTAGCTCCCGGTAAAGATGGTAGGTCGAGTTCATGTTGTGTAGTGTCTAGGATTTGTTCTACGAATGCTGGTGTTATTGTATTTTTCTCAGCAAACTTCTTGACAGGTTCATCTATGATTTCTTCAATAGTTGACTGCAAAAGTGTTTTCCCAGACCTCAACTACAAGTTTCCACAGTGTATGACATTAAGTCCAGTGACATTGTCTTGTTCGACTGAATACATGGGGGTATTTGGACAATTATTCTTTGGGTTAGGGATTGGTTGGGATGGAAGTGGTGGTTGGTTAAGTTGTTCAATCTGTTGAGTGTTTTGGGGAGGTGGTAAGAGAGTCTGTTGAGTAGGCATCCTCCTGGGACCAGAATAAAACTGATGTTAGGGTTGATTCCATTGAGGAATGGAATTTTGAGGGTACCACTCCTGTTGAGACTGGTTAGGTCACTGAGGGTTACCCCAAGATTGGTTTGTCCATTCTTGTGGTCCCCAAGGATAGGTTTAGAAGGTAGTGGAGGTGGTGCCTGGGGCCAGGGTGCTGCCCATTGATTATTGTTTGAATTTGGTTGGCTTCACTAGTTAGGATTGGAATTCTAGCCATAGGAAAAATTACCTCCAGTTCTTTGGTTGACAACGTTCATCTCTTCCTCGACTGGAGTTGTTCTTTTCTTGGAATTTTTGATGGCATTCAATAGCTCACATTGATCAATGGGGCGATTCTTGTCACACACTTGACAAATGTCAATCTTGTCAACTTTTTCTAAGTGACATTCTCTTAGAAAATGTTTGTGTCGACACCTAGGGCAATAAATAGACAAGGTATCAAGATTTTTGGGTTTAGCCTATATGCCATCTAAGGTGGTGTTTAGCTGAACAAGAATGTCGATCTTGAAATTGGCCAATTCCTCACGATTTTTTTTTATGTCACTAGAACCACGTAAGGGGGTGAACTTTCTGATACCTCCACGAGTACAAGAGAAGTTCCAACATAATTCTGTGATTTCTTCTAGTCTCAGTTGGGACACGTCTCCTTTTCCCATTAAGTCTAAACTCCTCTGAGCTTTGTCATCGAGACCTTTGAGGAATAAGGTCTTTAAAATATCGAGACTTATAACTTCTCCACCACAACGTTTGGACAAGAAGATAAACCTATCTAGGTAATCCTCTAAACTTTCATCCTCATTTTGCCTTATTTTGAACAATTCTTCTTTCATATCACTCACCCTGTAGTAACTTTGGTATTTCTCCAAAAAGATAGACTCCATTTCATCCTAGGAGGTTATCGACTAAGAAGCTAACCCCATAAACAAGCGCATAGCTAAGTATTTCAGAGTGGAAGGGAAAAGCTTTAGTTTCTGATTATCATTCTTGTAGTCATATGTTTGACACAAGACTTTGAATTCAAATAGGAACTGATCAGGATCCTTAGTAGACAAACCTCAAAAGGTTGGAAAGAAGGCCAGTAAGATATTTTTCATTATTGTATCGTCATCTGTATCAATAGCAATAGGATAAGTGAATGTGTGTGGTGGAGGGTTATCATTGTTGTTGTTATTGGAAACATTTCTACGGTCACCCATGGTGTTGAAGGGGATGTGATCCTCTTCCAAAATTTGCTTAGTGGGATGAGGTTCAAAAGTTTACGAAAGAATATGCTCCTCGACCACTATTCATTCTCTTTCTAGGGTATATGGGAAGGTCTCAGGTTGACCCTATTCGGTCAATTCCTCAGTAAGTTCTTGTTTTGAGTTTCCTTCCTCCCTACTTGTTGTTGATACGTCGATTGGGGGGGTTTTTGGTATGAATCTTTCATGGGGGCCTCGTTTCCTGATCATGCAGAAAAGAATTCAAAGAGCTATTCCTATCCCTAAAAGAAGTATTCAAGATATCTCCTACTAACACTATAAAAGGGATTCCCCAACAACGGTGCCAAAAAGTGATAGGCTGTCGTTAGGTCCTAACACTTTAGTGAATAATCACGTCAATATATCAATCGGGTAGTGTCCAACAACTGTATGCAATAGAAGACATCTTAACCTCTCTCTCTCTTAGGCTTCCTAACACTAACCAACTGAATAAAAGTTCTAGAATAAGGAGCCTCTAATCTTGAAAGAAACAAATCATCTATCTAGAAAGTGGGAAAATGACTCAACCCAGAAAACAGAAAACTAAGAATCTAAAAAGCATTACCACTAAACTAGAAAGCATGGAAATGATTAATCTAAAGAATGCATAAATTGTTAAAGAAGTAAAACATGTAAAAAAATTAGGAAACATTTATCTAATGCAAAATATATCAAGTCGATTGCTAATTGTTGACCCCTTCCTTTGATAATTCCAGTTACCCTACGATTGACAGAGAGGAGAGGCCCCGTTTTCCTAGGGATCTTAAGGCGGAGGACCATTATTTTAAAGATGAACAAGAATTCCCTAATGATATTCTAGCTATTGCATGTAATGGGTCTATAGACTTTTTCAGATTAATTAGATGGGTCTTTTTTGAGATTAAGGAAATTAAGCTAAACCAAAGAGTGATGAAAAGTAAAATTGAGAAGGATGACGACAATTATAACAGAGACATTGTTAAGGCCACTAATTTATGGACTAAGGATGAGAAGAAATACATGGTGGAGTGCCTTAAGAAAATAGTGGAGGACCTGCATTATTTCAAAAGTAACCATGGTGGTAAGTTATTTGAGATGGAGAAAAATCTGAGGAATATAAAAGACTCCCTCCACAAGGTGCTTGTTATGAGTCATAAAATTTTAAAGTCTACTACAAAGACCATGAACACGATGGTGGGGAATTTGGAAAATTCTTATCAGGTGAGGATGGTTGTGTTCGTGGATGTTGAGAAAGAGGAAGGCTAGCTGGAAGGTGGAGGGCCAAGCAACACAACTAGAGAAAACCTGAAGAAGAAGGCAGATCAGGCTCTTGTGAACATCTAGAAAATTAAAAAGACTGCTATTAACATGAACAAGCTGGAGCAGGAAGAAGGAGAGATTCTTAGGAATCTGGCCTAGTGGCCAGATTTTTTATGGTTTTTTGCTGGTTTTTGCTGTGTTGCCTTGGGTTCCATTGTATTCTTCTTTGTGGGCAGCGTTTTGTTTTTTGATTGGACACTTTTAATGTTGTATTTGTCTCTCTCTTACTTTTAAGGGTTTCGGGTCCCCTTCAAAACCTGTTTGTTCCTTAATAAAAAACAAGCCGACTGCTAATCACAAAATAATCAATCAGAATTAACTGAAGAAAGGTGCTTCGAACATTCAAATATTAAGCTCAGAACTATGGACTTAGTTACAACCTCCAGGCTTGACACTAACAACATAACATATACTCATGAAAGTGAAATGAAAATTCAACTGTTATCTACTAAAAGAAAATGCAAAATAGGAAATAGAATACTTATCTATCTATAACCCTCGAGTGGCTAGCTCTCTGGCATGTCTACTGCTACTTCATATCACATTCATTGGAAAAATCTCTAAGTTACTTCATTCCAAAGACTTCATTTGCATTGCTCAATAATTGAAAGAACGGCGAGAAAACTCATTTTCATTCATATGGTAGTTTTTACTCAAAAGACAGTTTGGCAACATAATGATAATCTTCTTCTCTATTCATTATTTGCAACAGTTACATATTTATATGAAGAGAACTAACAAAATCCTACTTTTTAGTTAACAAAGTCTCTTAACAGATTCCCAGTGACAGATGGACTTTATAGCCCATGACATACAATATTAAAGAGGCTCGTAGGAGCCATAAAGTTTTTGAAACTAAAAAATAACAAACTATGAAGAATCGGTCCAAAACATGTGCTCCTGAAATTTTGGCGCCCGCTTGCTGGTTTTCAAAAGACAGTTTGGTAGCATAACAATAACTAGAATGGTGATTGGGAGTGGAGTTGACCTGCGAAATGCTCGAAGACTAAACCATTAAATCAGCATAAATAAGCTTAATTCCTATATTCAAGAAGTAAAGTTTGTACGCTTATTCATAAAAAGAGAGCAATTATTTTTCCTAAAGGTAATCAATTGGTAAGGTAATTTGGGCTGAAAGGTTTAGATTTACATATTGAGGCCATTATGTTGATGAGGTTATTTTTACCTCATCAGTCTCTCTGGCTAGTAATAAGTATTTGCATGGCATTGGGAGACCCTAGAATTTTTTGACCTCTGATGATGTTTGCTTTGGTTTGTGCTTTTAGAGGAATATTGTTCCCTATAGGGATTTGATTGCTAATGGTGTTAAATGGCTTCTAGGTGATGGTACAAGTATTTTCTTTTGGGAGGACGATTGGTGTGACTTGAAACCTTTAATCAATCTTCCTTGGGCTCCTCCTATTGTTCCTATGTGCAAACACATTTTTAGAAATAGGGTGGCAGATTAATTTCAAGATGGGGAGTGGAAAAACTTCTAGGATTGGGATCCGTCATTAAAGGTTCTGAAGGACTTCTTGTGCAATGTTCGTATCCCCACTTTTCCAAGGCCAGATAGGGTTGTTTGGATCCCCTATGGTAGTGGTAATTTCTCGATGGCTTCTTCCCTTGTGAATTCGATGGAAAAGACTGACTCTCTCCCCTTTTGGGGGATGCTATGGAACAAGAAGCTGATTCCCAAAGTGAATGTCTTCTTTTGGCTGCTTATGCAAGGTAAAGTATTAATGCATGACAACCTCTGTAAAAGGGGGTTTACGATTCCTAATGGATGTGCTCTTTGTGAAGCTGATGGTGAGAGTGCATATCATATCTTTCTTGGGTGTGTTTTTTCTTCTTCTCTTTGGAGCAAATTTCTTGGTCTTTGGAATCTTGATTGGGTCTTCTCAAACTCTCTTGATAAATTTTTTGACCAGTGGAAATGCCCCTCCACCTCCCCTATTCTTCGATGGCTATGGGAATTTATGGCCCCGAAAATTATGTGGGGGTTATGGAAAGAATGGAACAATAGAAATTTTCATGATTCTAAGCTAAAATTTGGCAGTCTTTTCATCAATATTCATCGGGCGATTTTGAAGAATTTCACTCTTATAAATCCTGATTTTTCTCAGTGTGCCTCTACTTCCTGCTTGGCTGGTTATGACCTTCTGGTGATTGCTAACTAGAAGGTAACTTCAATTCCTTCTTTGAATCCTAAATCCAATTTAAATGCTAGATTGAGCACTAAGTGGCAACCATCCCCTTTTGGGTGGGTTAAAGTTAATTTTGATGGGGCAGCGAAGGGAAACCTTGGACCTATAGGATGTGGGGGGTGTTAAGGAATGATGATGGAAAACTCCTAGGTATGGTGGCACTCCCATTGAGAAATTAGACAAATCATTGTGTAGAGGTGGAGGCTACGTTTATAATCATTAAATATGTTGTTAGCAAAGAATACTCCAAAATTTGGGTCAAAGGTGATTCCCTAAACATCATTAATTATATGTGTGGAACTCATCATCCTAGTTGGAATGTGGAACAACTTATCAAAGATACTATAATCATATTGTGATCTTGTGAAGAGATTCACGTCTCTCACATTTACAGAGAAGGAAACTCATTGGAAATTTTTTTTGCCAATGAGGCTGTCAGTTTAAATGAGTTTCATGTGTGGGAGGAGGGATCGATCCTTCCTGAGAAAGTTGGGAGCTTATTGAGGAATGATGGCGTGGGTTGAGATGATGCGACATTTAATTTCTAGTACCTTCTTCCATCTTGCACGCTTTGTGGGTTTCCTTTTGTTCTCTAGCACTCAGTTGAGCAATATTCGCAAGGGCTTGCTTCTTTTGGTGTTGGAATAAATGGGTGGTGACAGAAACAGAATCGAGCCACATTCTTGCACGGACCTTAGGAAGAAAAAGAAGCTTTGGACATGGCTAGGGTTGGGGCCACTAGAACTTTTAAGTTAACTAAGTGGACTCTTTAGGAGTTTAATAAGATTAACATTAAAATTAGAGGTTTGAAGGAGAATCTAAAGAATGTTCTGAAAGGTTCGGTGTCAGACATTATGATTGACATAATTTTGGACCTTGAGGGTTCTTTCCTTGACTACAAATCTTTGTGTGAAGATTGATTGGCTGGTTTGGAAGCCAAAGTATTGGGAATGAATGCAAATATAAAAAAGCTTCTTCATGCGTATCACATATCTATGAAGAATAGTGCAGACTCTTTGGAAGTCCTATTTCGAAAGATAAGTGAGCTTAGGGAGGACCAAGTTTATTTTTCTGAGTTAATGGATAAAGAGCATTCGGTGAAAGGCAAAGGAAAAAAAGGTGCAAAATATTATGACAAGGGCCCTACTATTAGAGGGTCAGCTAAATAGAAAAATTCCTTTGAGGCTGAGAAGAAGGAGTTGCTGGACATGATCGAATTGCACAGAAGCTAGGAGCTTGAGGTGGCCAACACCTTGAGCAGTATGAATTAGTGTTTGGTTTTCTTCTTAGTTGTTGTATGTTTCTTGTTGGGTCTTGATTTTCTTCTTGTTGTTTTGTTGATGTTGGGTGTTGTTGTTAGCTTACTGCTTTATCTCTCATTCAACACCCTTTTTTGTCTTGTTTTTTGGCTTCTGGTATGCTGTTGGTTTCGCTTTGAAGTAGTTTTTTAGCAGCTTTTTGTATCTTTTGTTGTAAAGGGTTTCAGGTCCCTTCAAAACCTGTTTTTCCCATATATTCAAAGCAAATTTGACATTTATAAAAAATATAAGGGCTACTTCAAGGTTATTTTAGTTAGAAGGGTGAGAGGAGAGGAAAAAAATTAATTCACGTATGCAAGTTTTTTCGTAAGATTGAATGATGTATTTTGTGGAGTTTTTAACCGTGATTTTCCAACATAATATATGTATACAATGCAATATTATCTTCATTTTAGTTTTGTAGACTTTTACATTATTGTTATCATGGCTAAACCTATTAAAGTTAAGGTCTCAATAGGAATAGTGACACCCTCCTATGTATCCATGCTTGGAGGCTTAATTTATGACATTTTTCCAAAGTGAGAAAGAATAGTTTTCCCATATAAATGACCCTTTGTAATTAAAAAAATGGATACAAATTATTATTATTTGAACCCTTCACAAAAGTGAGATAAAAGTAAAATTTTATATGTAATTAACCTAAATTAAAAAATGGATTAAAAAAGTTATATAATTATCTTTAGAAAAGGTATTGAAATACTAGGTGAAAAATAAATAATCTTCAAAGAAAAAATAAGAAATAAAATTAATTATTATAATTAGGAAAATGGTGTCTCAACTTTACAATTAAATGAGGTTACTATTTGTTGATGGTGTTTTCTGCACAGCAACAACTCAGACAGAATACAATATTCTATCTCTCTTGAAAGGTTATTTTCAACAATAGATTACTGAAAATCACCCCAAGGTCTCTCGGGTGTCAGGTCATGACAATGCATAAACAACTCAGATAATATGTGAAAATGCTGGTAATCACAATCGGACCTTACTACAAGCAAACTGTATCTTCCCACTTATCAGGTTTTGCAATTTGATGATCTCAAATCCTAAATCTAACCGGATGATAAAGAAATAGCAAAAGATAAGGGTGCAAAGATATGATAAGATCTAAACTATTTCTAGAATGAACAATGCAAATGACAGATATTTGGAATGGACCAATCTCAAATAACCAACTCTTGCTTAACCCACAATGCGATATCACAAGAACGGTGCAATCTTCTAAGGTATATAGATTTTCAAATCATAGATATTCATCCACAATCGAACTAAGCACAAAAATAGATATATGGTCCAGGTTGACTTCACCAGCCTACTACAATCAGATAGTTACTGGGAGTATAGACCAGAGATTGCTACAAACATTCCAAATATGAAATCATGAACATCACTCACCAAACTAATCTAATTCCAAGACACTAAATACTAAATCTTTAGGCAATTTGAAAGATGAAACAACAGGAACCATGCGAGATAACTAACACAAGAGATTTCACCAGGAAAACCACAATGCCTTCTATTGCATTAGATCACCAAAATGCTGCAACAATTCCACTGTTTGTTACAATATTTGCTTCAAGAAATTGATTACTACTTCTACTACAAAATGCTCTAGCTCTTACTGATCTAACTTGTCTCTGTTATATTTTTTTCTCTCTTTTTACAATGAGGCATGAACGCCTTTTATAACAAATTCTCAAGACATGTCGGCCCAGCCAAACATTTACAAAATAAAACAGCCAAAACAAGTCGGCCTTAGGAATTTTAAAATAAGGCACACATTAAATGCCGATACATCATCAAGGTCGGCCTAGACACACTCCCCAATGTAGCCCGGATCAACACATGCCCTATAATAATAGGGAAGCACAAATCTCAAAATGGCATTAACTACCGCCTCCCTTATCCTTACTCCGGGCCAACGATCCTTGAACCCTCAAAAACATTTTATCTAGCTCAGTGACAGGTGGCAAGGGCAAGATCCTAAGTCTGCATTCAATGGAACCAATCTCCTCCTTTGACTGCCTAACAGTCTTATTCCAATCATCCCTGTGAGATTGATACTTATCCATCACCGCCAAATAAGTTGCCACATCATCCAACTGGTGTCCGGTTATGACATTCTCAGAATCCGGGGCATAAACATCATGCCACCATTCCCTTAATTGTTCTAGGCTCAGGTACTTAGGAGCAATTTTCCTCCTACCAGTCATGATCTCAAAAAATGCAATACACCCCTCATAGACACCAGTTAAATCACCATCCATTAATTTCTTTCATTTCTGAATCTTCCTCATGGCCTTCTGCCGAATCTACAAAGCCTCAAACCATTCCCAAGGCTCATTAAGTCTAGAGGAAGGAAGAATCCCATCCGCAGCTAACAGATCTTTGCCATATTCTATGATCACTCTGGATTTCTGCAGCAGGAGGTCAATATCCTCCTTATCCTGGGATAGCACATATTCCAACAGTTCCTTGGCCCTGACTGCATCTTTCCCAACTGAAAGGATATCCTTGATTGCATTGTCTCCTTTCACCTGCACATCCTTTAGCCAATCCGTTGTAGTCTGAGCAAAGGCTTTCATCTTTTCAATCTCGAAAATAGTTTCCTTGGGCAGGAAACCAGGAGTAGCAGAGGAAGATGGGTGAAGAGATTGCAGAGGTTTCATCACCTCTTCCAAGCATTTCTTAAGTCTCTCATTTTCCTTTCTCAGCTCATGCTTGGTCTGAGTCTCTTTCCTTAATCTTCCAACTATCACAGCACTAGACCCTTCATACTCCTCAATATCCTGTTCCATAGATGCTGGCCCAAGGTTAAAAGTTTGCACATTATAATCCTCACCAGTGACATCCTCTCTAGTCTTGTCCGCAGCAGGGGTAGCAATGTGGATTACTCTATTATTCACTTCGTCCCTTTCTATTCTTGAAACTACCTTGGCCGCCTTCTTCTTCTTACCTTTACCGATCTTAGACAGCATCTCATCCCAATCCAAAGGAGTGTCTTCAACAACAACTTGTTTCTTCCTTTTAATCTCCTTTTCAAGCCAATCCGGGACAACAGGTTCCACCCGGATTTCCTCTGTTTTTGCCTCTTCATGCTGTTTTGTTGTTTTATCCTCTTCCTTTTCAGGGAACTGCTCAGCTTGATCTCCTACTTCAATCTCCACCTCTTGCACTGGCGATGGGGTTCTAACAGGACTGCTTTCCTTTTCAAGTGATCCATTACCTTTGTTACTTGCTGGAGAATCTTCATATTGGACTAGTGGAGAAGGGTGCTTTTCTATCTCTTCAACTTCAAACTCGGCTGCTGCACCAAAGAGTTCTCCTTCCCTGAAAGGTTCTGCCTCTCCACTAGTTTCTTGTTCTTGATGGGCTGTTTCCTGCTCAGGTACACTTGGCGAAGGGGAAGTAGCCCTAGGTTGCTCCACAACTGGTGACTTTGGAGGAGGATCCATCTTTTGCACAGTTTCCTTAGGGGATGGAGTCCTTGATTTCCTCGAATAAACCTTTGTCTTTTCCCCTGAACTCTCCACATCAACAATCGGAGGCTCATCCTTAGAGGTATCCTGACCTTTCCTCTTTGAAACCCTAGCTGTTCTTGTCTTCTTTGGCGGTGGAGGAGCATCCTCCTCTTCTGGCTTTTCAAATCCTTCCTCATCAGAGGACCTGCCTATTTTCAAAGCTCTACTTCTTTTCTTCCCTTTTGGCTTTCTTTTTAGTTTTGGCTCACCTTCTTTAGGGCCTCTGATTTTTATTTTGAAGGGTGAGCTCCTTTTAGTTTTCCCTTTGGGTTCATCTTCCCCGGATTCTTCTGAAGTAGACATAGGATTGAGATTTCCCATCAAATTAAAGGTACAGGGTACCTTCTCACTCTCCAACTCCCAAACCTTATGTTTTAGCCATGAAGTAGTAAGTCTCATAATAGGGGCCATTAGGTCCTCCAACTCAGTGACCTCATCATCATTCCAGCTTATCTCCCCAATCGATCTGTCCTTAACAGACTCATAGGCATGGTCTTGCACCAGATTTCCATCATCCTCTAGCTGGTCAGGGATTAACTTGACATTGTATTGCCTAATCACATCAACAGGAAGCCTAGAGTATCTTTTCTTCCTTGCCTCAAAATCATCTTTGATATTTTCCCAATAGTCTTCTAGGTCATCCTTGTGGCGGTATTCTTTGGTGGCCTTCTTCTGTGCTTCCCCAGTGATATCAAAGTTTGTGCTTTTGGAGTGGAAGGAAAGACCATGAGCTGCCAACTCATCGCCTGCTGCGTGTGCTAATTGAATGGAAGGGAACACCTCTGCTATGCCAATTCCAAGAGGGAAATCCCCACCAAAACCTGTTTTATGCTTCTCCTTTTTGAAAATTGCATCAAATTCACATATCTGTCTAACAATTTCCAATAACACAATATGATCAGTAGGGTACCTAGGTAACCTGTATGGAGCAGTTGGGAATCCATCAATTTTGATGTAAGAGAAGGTGGGAAACTGAATGAACCAGGCTCCATATCTCTTTATCAATTCCTTCGCTCCATCCGACAGTCTCACATGCTCCGCATTTTGAAGCATCCTAGTGATATGCATCGCGAATGCATCATTGGCTCTTCTGTAGTCCGGATGTCCTAGGTGTAATTCCGGATATATCTCATAGACTATATCCTGTCCAAATGTCCCCTATGGACTCAGACCCCTGTAAGGGTAGAATCTAGCTAACACATACACCACATAAGAAGACATGGTGAACTTCTTTGTTTCCAGGACGTCCCTTAATTGCTTATCAATCACAGCACTAATAAGTCCTGCCCAATGGTAATTAGTACCCTGCTCAATCTTGTTAATCACATGGACCATCCAGTTTTCTAACACACCAGCACTCTTCAATCCTGCTACTCTGCTCAAAAATGTGATCGCATCATAAATATCTGATCGAAATTTAATCCTGTGCAATTGCTTGGGAAATTTGGAGTAGTGTGACTTTGGCTTTTCCAACCAAGAATTAATCATCTGCTGAGCTTTGGTTGGCTCATTCTCATAATATGTTCGGGCCAAGTCCATGTTCAGAGCGCACACAGAAGGAAAATCCGGCATGTCAAAGGCTTGGGCAATAGAAACAGGATTGAAATTCGCTAAGACTCTTCCTTCGGTACTGACAACCCTTTGTGTGTCAAAATCATATTTCTGGGAACACTCAAGTATTAACTCATAGCATTGGATTGCAGGAGGGAACCCTGCCACATGAACTAATCCAGACTTCATCATTCCCTACCTCAGGATCGACAGATCCTTCTGAGTTGTTCTCTCTTTAAAATCCTTATATCTCCATGCTCCAACATTGGTGTCAGAGACCTCAGACCACACAGAGGATACTTTGCTGTCAGGCAGTTGACTCTTGGTATCTAATCTCAATCTTTCTGCCTCTGAAATGGAAGACCCCTCCGTATCTCCTTTAGATTTTCCTGCAGCAGACATGCTTGATTTGGCCTGCATTTACAAAATAGCATCATAAGCATCCAATTATTGTACATATTCCAACCAAAGGGTTAGCATAAAATCATATAAAGCCATTGAGATCCATCACAAATTATCAATCCTTGAAAATCCAGAGAACAAAGCAATCCGGGAAAAACAAGGTAAACCGGGAAAATCCAGTCGGGGCGGAATTCCGGAGAAATCCGACCCAGACAGATTCCTACTGCCAAGACATCATTCGCCAAATAGATTGTTAGTACAGACAGAATATTATAAGATTATCATGAAATTCATCCCTTAGCAACAAGAAATTAGCATTTAGCATTTACTCCATCAATCCTATCTTCGGGAAATCGAAAGAAATGAAACCAGACAGGAAAACTGGAAAAGTCCAGATAGGACGGATTTCCGCGGACAGTTTGAGACTCCAGAATTTTCCATACTCCGCGAAAATGGCCGAAACCGGGAAAATCCGGGTGCGCAGGAATTCCGCAGACACCTCGGAAACCCGACGAATGACAACACGCGAACCAACGACTGAATGATCATGTAAAACCCTGCTAATTGGGATTCAAATGATTTCAAAATCGACGCCAACCAACAAGATTCATAATGTGCTTGAACTTAAATTTCAAAAGACCTCGAATGACTAAACTTCATGGCGAAATGATGATGCCCTTTGAAGAATAAACCCTTCGCCATGAAAACCGGATAGGGCTCAAGGTTTGGAACACTATCCCGAAGGATGAATCTAAAGCACTCCGAGTCCTCACAAAGCTGGGAACTAGCATAATACTGCAAGATAGACAAATCATAACAAATTCATTAACTGGCCGAAAAAAAAAACCCTAACTCGCACAATACATCAAATTACGCACTTAGAGGGAAAAAATCTGACCCAGAACACCTTCCAAACAGATGCACCCGTCATCTAATGGATAAATACAAGCACACATGGCACGGGTGATGAGGTTTCATGAAAAGATGGGTCAAACCCCAATTCGATAAATACAAAATCATAACCAAGCATAAGCTGACCCGAAATGACCATCAATCAACATAGAACAGTTCAATCATCATGCAAACAAATGAAAGGGCCAATGATAACCCACCATGGATTAGTCCAGAAGAAACTTGAACTCGAAGAAGCGACTGCAAAACGAGTATGCCCAAGCAACGAAAACCTTAATTTGCGCTCCACCAATCCACACGCAAGCAGCTCAAGATCAATGATCAAAGCTCAAATGAAGAACGCACTCAGACGCTAAAGCAGCAAACAAGTGAATAATGAAGTCCAAATGATGTCTAAAAGCATTTAATCCCTCCATATTCGCGTCTGAGCAAAGGTACTTCGAGCATTAATGAACGACAAGACATGTCAGAAAATCCAGAAACCCGAGCCCAGGACAGAATTTCGGAAAATCCCAAGATACGCGGAAAATCCGGATGAACATGAATTTCGTGGATATGGCAGAAACCAGGATTTTAACGAAGTTCAGGATTTTGGCGCAGTCCGGGAAAATCCGCCAGAACCGGAAAATCCCGGAGTCAATCAGAAACCCGGATTCGGAAAATTCAGTAATAAACGAACAATGAACCAGAGCCCGGGGGAAATCCGCCGGAGCCAGAAAATCCCAGATTCAGGTCAAAACCCGGATTTTCACTGAAACCCAACTTTAACCAATTCAAGCCTCAAGGCAAGATTGAAACCAGTAAGACCAACATCTCAAGACCTTAAAAAGACAAATCTCATAAAACCAAAGGTCAAAAGACATCACGAAAAGAGGGGGTCCCTACTCCAAGTGGGGCGTGTGTGCAAAACTACACAACACTATTTATAGTAAGTTTACATTTGAGCATTGATTGATGCAAATTTTCTCCAAAGCTTTGTATTGGAGAAATAAGCTTACATGTAAAGTTTCTTCGCAAGATCATATCTAGATTTGAAGATATTAAAGTTTTCATTTTTCAAAGTTTCGAAATCTATTTTGAAGGCCTTAGAGGCATTTTTTGTGCATAAAAGTGGTTGTAACTAGAATAGATAATCATATATTGATAGAGCACTTCACGATCTTTTCAATGGTTCAAACAATTCGTCAATTAGACACCCAGATCAACAATTATGGCCTCCAAAAGTTGGGTCTCTTGAAATGGGATATGTAAAAATGTGTTGGGGACACAAATGAGTTGTAAAGGGAGAGTTACATGTGTGGGGTTGTTTTAGACAAATCATAGGCATATGTTATTGGAGATAAGGATGGTCACCACTTTTTAGGTGGTTTTAGCTCATGGTTTTATAATATTGTTGGATGGTTTCATTTATTGTATCTCCTATATATTAGGTGAATGAGATGGAAGTTATGTGTAAGAGTTTTATAGTTTCTAAGTTGCCTCTGGATCTCTGGTTGGTGATACTCCTATGAGAAAGATTGCTCTACAAGAATATTATAATCTTGTTGATTTTTGGATAATATATTGCGCAACTTTTAGAGTGTGGGGTTTTTCTTCTGAAAGGGTTTTCTCCACATAAATCACTGTGTTGTGGTCTGAATATTATTTATGCTTATTTTTGTTTAAGTTTTTGTAACTATTCAAATATGAAACATTTTTGCATAACCCTCTTCTCAAGGTTAGTGTAGGAAGTAGTTCTGCTACCTTAGCTTCCTTACATTTATAAGAGGGTGTGATAGTTTCATACACCCCTTGGAATACTATTTAAATCATTTATGAGAGGCTTGGAAGGATCAAACTCAAGTCATTGGTGAAATATGGTAAATAAACATAAATCAAATTGATAAACCATTCATAAAAATTAACAAGATGATAAAATTATACTAATTTTGATATCATTATTCCTCATCTACTGGATACATATCAAAATAATCATTTCATGAAAAACTTAACTATTCTAACATATTAAAAAAATTATATATTTAAATGCATCATCTAATTTAAAAAAATAAGTAATTAAAATATAAAATAATTTAATTGGTTAAAAATGGGGTGTAACAAATTTGACATTTGTAACAACTATAAGGGCTATTTCAAGGTTAGTTTAGTTAGAAGGGGGAGAGGAGAGACAAAAATTTAATTCATGTATGCAAGTTTTTCATAAGATTAAATGATGTATTTTGTGGAGTTTATAACCATGTGATTTTCCCACATTATATGTGTACAATGCAATATTATATCCATTTTAGTTTTGTATACTTTTATATTATGGTTATCATGGCTAAACCTATTAAAGTTAAGGTCCCAATAGGCATAGGCATAGTGATACCCTCCTATGTTTCCATGCTTGGAGGATTAATTTTATGATATTTTTCCAAAGTGAGAAAGAATAAATCTCCCAAATAAATGACCCTTTGCAATTAAAGAAAGAGATTAAAGTTATTATTATTTGAACCCTTCAAAAAAGTGAGCTAAAAGTAAAAGTTATAAGTAATTAACCAAAATTTAAAAATGGATTAAAAAATATTTTATAATTATATTTGGAAAAGGTATTGAAATACTAGGTGAAAAATAAATAATCTTCAAAGAAAAAAATAATAAATCAAATTAATTATTATAATTAGGAAAATGGTCTTCCAACCTTACAATTAAATGAGGTTACTATTTATTGTAAGTTTACATTTGAGCATGGATTAATGCAAATTCTCCCCAAAGCTTCAGATTAGCTAAATAAGCTTGCTCAAAAAGTTTCTTCACAAGATCATATTTGGATTTAAAAATATAAAGTTTTAATTTTTCAATGTTTCAAAGTCCATTTTGAAGACCTTAGAGGCATTTTTGGGTCCTAAAAGTGGTTTTAACTATAATAGCTAGTTATATCTTGATAGAGTGCTTCACAATATTTTTGACGGTTCAAACAGTTCATCAATCGGACACCTGGATCAAAAGTTATGGCCTCCAAAAGTTGGGTCTCTTGAAATGGGATATGTAAAAATGTGTTGGACACATAAATGAGCTATAAAAGGGGAGTTACATGTGGTGGTGTGTGATAAGACACATCATAGGCATATGATATTGGAGATAAGGATATGCACCACTTTTTAGGTGTTTTAAGCTCATGGTTTTGTAATATCATTTGATGGTTTCATGTAGTGTATCTCCTATATATTAGGTGCATGATATGGATGTTATGTGTAAGAGTTTTATAGCTGTTGAGTTGCCTCTAGATCTCTAGTTGGTGATACTCTTGTGAGAAAGATTACTCTGCAAGTATATTTTAATCTTGCTGATTTTTGGATAATATATTGGGCAACTTTTAGAGTGTGGGGTTTTCACATAAAGCACTGTGTTGTGGTATGAATATTATTTAAATGCTTACTTTTGTTTAAGATATTGTAACTGTTCAAATTTAAAATGTTTTTATATAGCCCTCTTCTCAAGATTAGTGCAGGAAGTTGTCCTGCTACCTTAGCTTCCTTACATTTATAAGAGGGTATAATATTTTGATACCCCCCTTGGAATAATATGTAAATCATTTATGAGAGGCTTGGAAGGATCAAGCTCAAGTCACTAGTAAGAGATTATAAGTAGGTAGATAAACCTAGCTTTGATACCAAATGGTGCAAAAGGTAATATATAGTAGAAGTGTTAGTTTTATAGAAACTAAGTCTTCTCCTATTATATTGGAGCCAAAACAAAACAAACATGAAGATGTAATTCAACTTGATTCTACACCCAAGAAAGTTGAATCAAGGCCCCTATATAGATAGGAAGTTGATGAGATTTCATCTAGCTCTGAATCTTCAGAAGAGGAGGAAGAACCTCCAACTCAGCTTGTCCGAAGGTCTACAAGACATAGAAAACCACCTAAAAGGTACACCTAATGATTGGATATGTAATTTTTCTTTGAATGCTAACATTAATGAACCTAGATTGGTAGAAGATGCATTAGGTATGAATGATGTAGAATCTTAGAATATTTCTATGGATAAAGAAATAAAAGCTTTGAAAAGGAATGATACATGGGATCTTGTACCATTTCCTAAAGGATAAAAAACCTATGGGTTACAAATGGTGTTGAATGAACAAGACAAATGAGGGGGGGTGCATCAGTTGTAACAAATTAAAACATCAAAAATCTTCAACAGTAATCAGATCCACATGCACTCAATAAAACCTTATTTTGTTAATGTGATTAATCATGAAATGCAGATAACAAAAACTGAAATAAAAACACCACACACAAGAGAACACCAGATTTATGTGGAAAACCCAATGAGGGAAAAACCATGGTGAGGATTAACTCAAAATATAAGTAATCACAAAACCGGTACAAGGGATCACTACCAATGCAAGAATTACAAGAATATATAAGATAAATGTTACATAGAGAACACTTTCTTAATGCAACAAGGAATCCACCACAATTTCTCCAACACTTTCACAACCTTGTTTGAAAGATTGCAGAGACATTCAACTCACTGCATTCAGAAGTCCAACACTTTGAAGTTCGCACTGCTTTGCTCAAATTTGCATCACTCACATCACTCACATTGATCTCACATATATCTTGCTTCTCTCTTGATTATTTCTTGCAACTCACAACAAATCCACAGTTATTTATATCAACCTCAACCTCAAACACCTTCTCCAAGGTTGACAATTATCTGTTATACTTATAAAATCAAATTAGGTCAAAACCTAAACATTCCCACGGTGGACAAGAATGAAAGAGGAACAAAAAAAACTTATTTGAGATCCAAAATTAAATATCACATGCCACACTACGCCTCCATTAATACTTGAACATTTTTGAATGTAGTGTAAACATCAAGTCAACCATTACCCATGAAAACACATTAAACATTAAGTACACACTTACGAAACTTCTGATACACCTAATCATGAATCCTCTTGAAACACGCGAGAGAAAAACACCATTAACTCTTCTTCAAAGCCACAAGCCTTGAAAAGAAACAACGAAGAAATGTGGAGAAAATAAATTTCTCCGAGACACTTCTATACAACACTGCAAAATTAGTTCACATACTAGTGAACACAACTTCCTTTAAACAACAATCCAAAAACCAAAATTCTAATATAGCAACTTCTCATAACCTCAAACAACATATTAGATATGCACAAGCTTAACATCAGCACAAAAGAAATGCGGAGCACAATCCGAAGCACATTCTAAACACTTGCACAACATCGTTTTATCTGTTTATCAATTTTTCTCAAAAGCACTTGGAAACCAAGTACCAGAGACATCATCTTAGTTCATTAATTCATTCCAACTCATCTTAAAAAATTGCAACAAAAAGATAGCTCCATGTACTCACAACACTTCCTCAACATCTCAACTACACATGCACAACCTGTAATAACCTATTTTCCTCTTTTCCACAATTTTCTCAATATCCTCGACATCTTCATCATTCAACAACTTCCTTAACACATAGTTGGCATAAATGACAACACCAATCAATAGAATTCCTATTGACATCAATGACAACACCTTCATACTTGCAAAAATCTCCCCCTTTGTCTTTGATGACAACACATGATGTGAAAAACCATAAAATACAACACAACAACTCTGAACACACTTTCTCATGGTTTCTTTTTCTCTCCCCTTGAGTAGATAATTTTTTTCACATAATAATTTCTTCCCCTTTGATATCAATGGAAAAGGAGAATTTTTTTTTGCATTTTTCTCCCCCTTTGACACTGAACCAAAATACCTACTATGAATACTCCCCCTTAGGAGTACACCCAAATAGATCAACAACTCTGCAACAATGACAACATACGACACTACCTACTCCCCCTGAGAGGTATCCATTAACATCAATCCAAAAAAGATATAGATCCATAGATCCACTAGACTAATGCATCTCCATATGCATCTAGTTCAAGAAGGAGGAGCAATAACCCCAAAATTCTCCCGAAGATACTCAAAAGTATCCTTAGGAAGAGCCTTAGTAAATATGTCAACAATCTAATCCTTTGTAGGTACATATTCAAGCTTCATTTTATTCTCCATAGCATTCTCTCTTAGAAAGTGATACCTAATTGATATATGCTTTGTCCTTGAATGCATCACTGCATTCTTTGAAATGTTAATTGCACATGTATTATTGTAAAAGATAGATATAGGCTCATCATATACAACTCTGATATCGTTCAATGTCTATCTCATCCATAAAACTTGTGTACAAAAAGATGCTGCAACAATATACTCAACCTTTGCAGTGGATAAGGAAACTAAATCTTGCTTCCTACTTAACTATGACACCAATCTACATCCAAGAAAGAATGCACCACCACTTTTACTTTTCCTATCACCAACAAAACCAACCCAATCTACATCTGTATAAGCACTTAATGTGAAATCAATATCCTTAGGATACCACAAGAAATAATCTAGAGTGCCTCTTAAATATTTGAATACCCTCTTCATAGCTGCAACATGTGTTTTTTTAGGTTCTTCTTGAAATATATCCACAAGAAAAACTATATGCATGATATCCGATCTAGTAGTTGGTAGATATAGCAGTCCACCAATCATAGATCTATATTTTCTCTGATCATCCTTAGGTGAATCATCATCTTTGCTTAATTTATAACCAGTCACCATAGGAGTGCATACCAGTTTGGAGTCTTCCATTCCAAACTTCTTCAACATCTCTTTGACATATTTTGACTATGATATGAATGTCCCTTTATCTGTTTGATTTATTTGTAGCACAAGGAATAAATTCATCTCCCCAAACATTGACATCTCAAATTCTTTCTACATTTCTTCAAAATATTTCTTACACATAGCTTCATTTCCACTAAAGATAATATCATCCACATATGCAACCACTATCAAGATTTTTTCTTCCTCAATTTTGAAATAAAGATTACTATCTACGGTGCCCTTATTGAATCCTTTTTGTATCAAATACCTGTCCAACCTTGCATACCAAGCTCTAGGAGCTTTCTTCAATCCATATAATCCCTTTTTCAATCTACATACCAAATCTAGTTGATCTGACAACTGACATCCTTCTGGTTGTTCCATGTAAACATCTTCTTCCAACTCTCCATTCAAAAAAGTAGACTTTACATCCATTTGATAAACTTTAAAGTCCTTATGTGCTACAAATGCCAAAAACATTTTCTCCATTCTCATCCAACTTGTTTCTGAATACCCACTTAGTTCCAATTATATTCTTGTTTTCTGGTCTAGGAACCAATTCCCAAGTCTTATTTTTCTCAATCTGCATATGTTATTCTTCCATTTCCTTCATCCAATGTTCATCTTTACATGCCTCACTCACTATTTTTGAATCAAATTTAGAAAGTAAACACAAATTTACCTCAACTTCAACAACTTTTCTTCTTGTCAATACACCTTTCCTTTTGTCTCCAATGATTTGTTCTTCAAATGATTCTTTTGCACATACTTACGGGTATTAGGGGTCTTCTCCAAAGCTTCTTCCTCTTCATTTTGCACTTCTTTTTCATTAGATTTTTCTTCTTCTACTTCTCTACAATCAATTTCATCTGACACATATCCATCTACTGCAATTGAATTATGCAAATTTTCATCAACCTTTACATTTGCACTTTCAAAAATATTTCTCATCCTTTTGTTGTAACATCTGTAAGCTTTGATTTTAGTAGAATATCAAGGGAAGATACCTTCATCAGACCTTGCATCAAACTTTCCTAAGCTTTCTTCTTCTCTTTTGATGTAACATTTGCTTCCAAACATTCTAAAGTACTTCACAATAGGAATCCTTCCATACCATAACTCACAAGGAGTCTTTGTGCTGTTAGCTTTGAATTGTACTTTGTTAAGTATGTAAATGACAGTATGAATAGCTTCTCTCCAGTAGAGTTTTCGTAGATTTTCCTCTTTCATCAGAGTCCTAGTAGCTTCTTGAATTGTCTGCTTTTTCCTTTCAACAACTCTATTTTGTTGAGGAGTTCTAGGGGCAGACATGTGCCTTTTTATTCCATGAACTTCAAAAAACATGTTAAAATAATTGGAGGTGAATTAACCACCTTTGTCAAACCTCAAAATTTTTATCTTCAGATCCATGTCATTCTAAACCATAGCTTTAAATTCCTTGAATTTATCTAATGCATCAGCTTTTTCTCTAAGAAAAGTAACACATGTCATTCTTGAGTAATCATCAATCAAAAGCATAAAATACTTGTCACCTTGTAGACTTATCACCCTTGTAGGACCACAAAGATCTGCATGTACTAATTCCAGTAATTTGGTACCAAATTGTTCCTTTCCTTTGAAACTACTCCTTGCTTGTTTTCCAAATTGACAACTCTCACAAACATCATTGATAAGCTTTGTGATTCTTGGTAAATCTATTATTGCATGAATTGAACTAATTCTTTCCAAATTATCAAAATTCATGTGACACATCCTCTAGTGCCATAACCAACTTCCACTAATCTATGACATAAAGCAATGACCAATAACACCCTTAAGCTGATAGATGTTTTCATCTGTCCTTTTACCATCAGCAATCACTGTGTCAAGCCCTTTTTTGATCTCACAAATTTCATCCTTAAAAACAAGATTATATCCTTTGCTAGACATTTTTGTAACACTCAAGAGATTATACCTTAAACCATTAACATAGTAAAAATTATCAACTTATTATTCTTTCCATCAAAATTGATTGAACCTATTCCACAAATCTTAGCTCCTGAATCATCTCCAAATTTAACCAATCCTCCATCATATTTTTCAAGTTTAACAAACTTACTTTTGTCTTTGGTCATGTGATTAGAGCAACCACTATCAACAACCTAGTAATTCTTATCTTCTTTAACATGAAAAGTAGAAACCAAAGTACACTCAACCTTTTCCTTCTTCTTCAGATCACATTCCTTCACACATTTTTTAGAGTTAGTAGAACTAGATTCTTCTTTTATAGCCAAGCACAAGCATTCATTATCATCAAAATTTCCATAATCATATTCATCATCAAAAATGTTAGCATCTTCTCTAACATAGTAATATTTTTTTATCATCCTTCCTTTGTTCTCCTTATACTTATTGTTTGCAACTCTTTTTGGACATCTAGAAGCATAATGACCTATATCACCATAGCTAAAACATTTGAAAGGTAGTTTACCTTTGTACTACCCGTGCCCTTTTTCATATTTCTCACAAAGTTAGCTTCCACATCATCAAGATCATCTCCATCTAAATCTTCAATCTTTTATGATTTTCCAACCTTAAAATGATGGAAACGCATGCTTGGAGCCCTTCAATGTGAGCACATGCCCCTTTCATCTCTTAAAACTTCTACAACATGGGAAATCTTCCTAGAGCAAGTTGTAACATGTAGAATCCAAGAAGGAGAGTGTTGATCATTCCCCATATAAGAAGCTCTCTCCTTCAATGCAGTCAATAATAACCCTAGAATCTTTCCTCCTTTATATGCAACATGCCATTTGATATGAGCAATAGCGTGTTGCCTTTTCCTCCATGAATGAAGTTGTGCCTCAATACAACCAACAAAATTACTATAGTCTCAATTCAGAAAGAATAAAAATGCATTTTATATTACAAGTTTACAAAAGTAAGTCCAAACACATCAAAAAGATAAATCAATTAACAATTTTTAGGAGATAGATCACATCCAAAAACATGAGAGAGCTATGCAAAATTGGAGAAATTGGCTTGGAAAATGAAGGAAGCAAGGTATTTCCAGCTTCAAGACTTTTACTTAATGTTGTGGAATAGAAGAGAAAATAATCATTTATTTGCCACCACAATGAGAAGCTAGCAATTGCATTTGGTTTTTTAAACATGGCCCCTGGTACAACTATTAGAGCCGTTAAGAACCTTTGAGTATGTTTTGATTTTTAAACTACATCTAAATTCATCTCCAAGATTGTTGCAAGAAAAATTGTTTTGAGAGATGTGAACCATTTCCATCATTTTAAATAGGGATAATGTTCTTGTGGAGAATATTGGTGATCCTAAATGAAACAATCTGAAAATAGGCTTGCACTATAATAATGTGCACTACATCAAATATCCAATAATAATGAAGGGACATCCATCAAAGCATAACAACAAGGATTTTTTGTCATATGTTGTAGTTACAAGTGCCCTGCTACACATACATGAAAATTTGGATGCATAGAAAAGGAAAGCAAACTGTTTCAAAAAATGCCTCAAAGAAATGTGATATCATTGAATGTCGTGATTAAAGGATATGTTCAAAATGGATTTTTTCTGAAAATTCCTTGAATTTTTTTAAGAAAATGCAACGAGTGGGTGTAAAGCCCAAATCCTCAACCTTTGAAAGGGTCCTTCCTACCTGTGTGTGAATTGGAGCTTTGGATGAGGATATGAACATCCATCAAAAGCATATTTGGAAGTGGATTTTTATCAGATATGTAGAAACAAAAAAAGTATCCTTTTTCTTGCTTGCTTGATAATTGACCTTAAAGCTGAATTAATGGTGTCTTGGAGTGGTGTTGTAATGTCTTGTACACATTCACACTATTATAGGACCTTTATTTAACTAAACCATGCCTTAATTGGTCCTTTGCAAAGGTGTTGTAAAGTGTTGTAACACACTTTCATGCTTTTCTAGGACATATTTGATTAATTAAGCCTAATGGGACCCTTTCTAAATAAAAATTTACATATTTTGTACCTTGTTTAGGTGTTGTAAATTGTTTTAAAGAACTTTCACACTTATCTAGGTGTTCTTAATTCATTGTGGTTAATTGGAGTTATTAACTCCCTTTTTAGGCTTTAATTTTGACACCTCCCGAGGATCTTTCCTAACAATCATAAATTAAATATCAAATTATTTCATTGGGAAAAATTTGGTCTGAATAAGTTAAGCCAAGACCCATTCACCCTTAGTAGCGAATGAGTCCTCCCATAACAAGACCCCCCTTTTCTAGTTGATTAGGAATAGGTTTTTGGCCTTCTTTCAACTCCTCAAAGCTCGGTCTTGGAAAATTAGCCAAGACCCATTCACCTTTGGTGGTGAATGGGTCCTCCATTAATGAGACCCTAATTTTTGAATTTCATTTTGGTGGGGAATTAAATTATCTTTCTTTCTAGATCTGGTGTCGGCCTTAGTTATTTGAATTTCGGGGTTAATCTCCTAATTTAGTATAAATAAGGGGTTAATTCACATCATTTCTCCTAACACAAGCTAGCAAGTTCATCAAGCATTCAAGCATTTAAGTGATCAAGAATTAGAGCATTCATAAGGGATTTTCAAGGCATTTCAAGGTAGATTTCAAGTGATTATTGCAACAATTCAAGGTCTTATCATCATGTCAAGGGTTTAATGCATTCATGTGTGTTGAGATAAGAAGTTAATGTCACATTGAGGATCCATTTACAAGCATCATCCTACATCCAAGATCTACATTCTTCATGGCCACTCCATGATTGTTTGTAGATTTGATTCAAAAGATGTAATCCAAGGTGATATCATTTACATTATTGCACTTTCATGCTTCATTTTCTTCATTTCATATTTTTTAATAACCTATAAGGGGTTTGACTGAGGAAAACCCCCATTCACTAAAAAAACAAGTTTTTCTTGCCCTTGAGTGTGTTATTGTAGATTTATAGGTTGAAGATCAAGTTGAGCAAGACTTGGAGCAAAGTTGCAAAAGTTTCCATTCAAAGTGCAAGATCACAAAAAGAGCTCTACAAAATTAACTACAGGTTTCCAAGACTTGATAACCAGGATTTCTAGAGTGAATACATCAAGGTACAAGATCTTGAAATCAGTTTTCTACAACCCTAAAAGGACCCATTCGCCACTGAAGGCGAATGAGTCCTCCATAGCTCAAAAACAACAACTTTATGGACAAGTACACAACTTTTTATGATCTAAAAACATTCCTCATAGTTGCTATAACAGTTAGGTTGTATTTCTAGTTGTTATTAGCATCATATTTTGCATAATTTGAGTTGTTTAGGTCCTTGAAAAATAAGTGATCCATCTCTTTTTCCCATACATTAGGGTGGATCCAATTTTCACCCTAATCAAGATATTATAGTTGCAAGTTCCACTCCAGATCACCAAAGCCTTCACAAAACCTTCTGCACAACCACTACAACACTGCACGATTGTTGTTGGCCCTTCATGGTGTTGCGGTGGTATTTTGCACAACTCCTTCATTACAGTCACATCCTTTGTGTTCTAAGCATGAAATGATAAATAGATAATATTTGATTGAATATCATTCAACTATATTTTTTCAACTCAATAGAATATTGAACCAGTCCATCAAATGTTATAGACTGCTCCAAAGCATCAAGACATTAATGATACATAACATAATCTCTTTGCTCAAAGCATCGATACAATGATGGGACATTGTTCCTTGTCTTTGTATCATACATTTTATCTATTGCATATCATGTGTGGAGTTGTTAGTTGTACTGCATAAGATCATGCCCTCCAAATTTCTCTTTTCTCTATTTCATAGATTTAAAATCTTCTTCTACTATCATACCTCTCACTAACACTGTTATTTTATTGACACCGTTATTCTACTACCTTTGCAAAAGAGCTCCATTTGAAGGAATCTTGACTACATATTATGCACAACAAAACTCTACAAGTGCAACAAGATGTTTGCAAGAAAAAATATGAATTCACTAAAACATTACTATCTAAGCAACATAATATCTTCAAATGAAGGAGCTCACTGTAACTGTGACTGAGAAAACACTGTGTAGGCATTGTTAGAATTGAGAAATGAAGAAGATAGCACATTGAATTAGGTGACTGAGATCACTGAAAGGAATATCATTTTTAGAAAGTTACAAACTGTGAATTGTCCTCTATCCTATAGGATTGAGAAAGGAAGAACACTGTCAAACAGTGATTGAATCATAACAAACAATCCAAAAATAATGAAAGTTACTATCAAATGGTGATAAATATATGTCCTATAATTCATTTGGATATGGTGATTAAGAACAAAATGAGTAAGTAAAAGAGAACTAGATCATAGCACTGCAAAATGGTCATGAGTTTTGCAATGAAATTCACTATTCTTTTGATCACAAAGGAGGTCAAGATAATAACCAACATACTGATGTGCACAAAGAATGCTCATGGAGGAGTGAAAAATTCCTTACAAATAAATTACCATAGTAGAGTTTGAGGTGAATTGAACCTTCTATTTTATGCTGATATGGATATGTTCTAACCTATAGTTAATTTTTGTAGCATAACATATAGGATAAATAGTTGTTCACATACCATTGTTTCTAATTCAAAATTTTTATACCTTATTCTAGGAGAAAATCATAGGGGGAGTCTATACATAAGACACCATTGTTTCAAATTCAAAATTGTTGGCTCTTTCACAATTTTTTGCTTCATTTATTTGATCTAAGACAACTTGCTGTATAGAAGATGCTCTCAAAATCACAGTAAAATCCTTTATTCTGGGAAAACTATTTAGAATATTCCCATCATAACAATGAACAAAAGCATCAGTCATTAACCTGAATTTTGCAAGAGTTTCATCAAATTCTACTTTTCCACTCTCTTTTCCATTCTTAATTTCATTCCCAATTTCATCCATGAAGAACTTCCTCAACCTATAGATCCTGCTGTTAGCTATAACTTTACCAGGTATTGAGGATAGCTTTGAGTTTTTACCCAAGTAGCAATTGACAAAATTTGGCCTTACCAGGTACAATGTGTTGAAAATCTCTTTGAATTTATTCTGGAAAAGAGTTCCCAAGAGTATAATGCACAATTTTTAATTAACCTTTCTACATGAATTCCATATCTTTGATTGGCTATTTCAAGCTTGATGACCATCATCAAGAATGAGTAGACCCGTTCTCTCTAAAAGCAATTTTCCAATATGCTTAGCCTCTTCAGGAAGGCTCACATTTGTCTCACAAGTTAGGTATACAAAAAGATTGTAGTCAATAACAAGCAATTTTTTTCTTGTATGCCACTCATGAAGCATCACCAAATGCCTCAAATTTCTTAATTTTTTTCCCATGATTTGGTTGCTCTTAGCCAGTTTTATAATCTATTCATATTCATAGTTTGAATGAATTTCATTTGAAAAGATCCTTGATTTGCTTAACATATAAACTGGAATGTCAATACTCCACTTCTAAAAGACTCTCCCGATGATTTGATCCTACAATAAGGTATAGAAATTTTCAATTAGAAACAATGGTATATGAACATTTATTTAGCCTATCTATTATGCTACAACAAGTAACTATAGGTTAGAACATATCCATCAACATAAAATAACAGGTGCAATTCACCTCAAACTTTGTTGTGGTAATTGCTTTGTAAGGAAGTTTGCACTCCTCCATGAACATTCTTTGTGCACATAGCCAACCATTTAAAGTTCTTAAGCAAAGCTCCAAAAATGAGTATCTCGTCATTGCATGACTCCTAATTTTTCTTTGAGTAAGACAGTACCTGAGATTCTAGTGTATCTAGACAGAAACTATAGTGGAAAAGTGTAGTCTCCATCTAAAGGAACCATCTTTGGAGCTCTTCCATGAAATGAGAGTTGAAAACATTAGAATTAAGCAATGCCGTAATTCTAAAGTAACAATTTGTATCAAGCCAAATGTTGGAAAGTATAATTAAAAAGAAACATCCTTACAATTTGGTTCTTCGACATCCACAAATTTTGAACTTAACTAAAATGAAACATCTTCGGATCTTTTATAAGAACAAGACTCTTTGGAAATTTAACAAACACATGAGAAGAAATCAAAGGATGAATCAATATAAGGCACGTGGTGAATGATAGCTGGCATAAAGACTTCTAAATAAGCCAATAAAATCGGCCTTCTTCAATAGTTTTAACTTTTGATACTTTTGAAAATAATATTAGGACCTCTAATTGGACCAAGCAAATTTATGATTTTATCTTTAGAATGTAGGAATTTTCTCTGTCAGATATTCAGAGCGATCAACTGGGAATCTGGAGCAATCGACTGACTCCTAAGATGTAATCAAGTGGAAACTAATGTTTCAGTCCTCCAACGTTTGTATTCTTACAGTCAGGTTTTGCTTCCTAGCCAAAACACCTGGAAGTGTTTCACACCAGCTCAAGGTAATCTCCTTCACTGCATGTGTAATACCCGATTTCCTGGTACTTCTTTATCTCAAGATCCCCCTTCGCATGAACTCCTGGAGCATACCATCCAACTTGGTTATGTCTGTGATAGCAATCCAAGTTTTCTTGACCATCTATACCCAAACATTGCATCATAATCTATTCTTCTTACACATAAAAATTCCACATATTAACCCCTTCTAAATAAAACATTTAATCATCATAAAACCATAATTAATAAATCATTTTTGTTTCAGAAAGAATCCAATGTCATTTAATATCAAAACAAAAGTTGTATAAATCACAAAAATTCCATGAAACCTCCTAAATGTAGCTTAAATCGAGTTTACAGGATGGGTTTCAACATAAGAAGCTTTCTACTACAACTCTCAGTGAATGTATTATAAGCAAAAGAAAATCTTCACACTCGAAGTAATGCAGTCAAACATTTATTCAAAATTATGTTAGCAAGTGTTAACTAAAAATAGAATGATTTTTTGCTTGGTTTTTTTATCAATATGCCACGTGGAAATGGAATAATCACTAAGAAACCATAACAATAAAAAATGAAGTAAAGGTTCAAGAAAGTAAATTCCATTGTACTATTGTGTAATGGTGACGAAGGCACTTATATGAGCATGACCTACATACAAATATCTGCCATTAAATTTCCATCCATCCAAAGAGAAAATAAGCAATGTAAGGATTTTAGCAATATAAGTTCAAAGGGTTATGCTATAACGGTAATCGAATCACCATAAGAGCACAACTGAGGAACAAATTCTTGTGACTATAATTATGTGATCCATAACTCTATTGGTTATGTGGCACAATTGTGGTATAATAAATATAGGATACACTCATGTGTGACCCAAGTTTAATGTGGCTATGATGTGATAAAAATAAAGGCACTCATATGAGCACAATTCATGTACAAATCACTGTCATCACAATTAGGTGTCAATCATCATTGGGTGCATTCAAGTTGAATCAAATTTAATAGGTTGCGATGTAATGATAGCATGATCCAAGAGCGATTACCTCTTGCTGCAATAAAGAGCCTATAAATTTGGTTGATATGTAGACTGGTTGTGTTATATCAATTATGCAGTGCATTCAAGCACAACCCATGTTTAATGGGCTATTCTAGAGAGTGATCAAGATTTTCTAAACCTTATGAATGTTACTTAAAAGTGTACAACTTAAACTATAGACCAAGTTTGTTACATAGTTGAATGCAATCTTGGGTTACCACAAACTATAATAATGTGATCTCTAATAACTATTATGGGAAGTATTAAAGCAAGACCCATGCTATATAGGATACATTTCCCTTATCAGGTTTACATACATGAATGATCAAACAAAAGCTTTCCACACACTCTAGGATACAATCCAAGATCATACCACACCCTATCTAGATAGCTAATTTTCTGACCCAAGATTTAAGTTTGTTTTTTAATACCAACAAAAGCATTGGTAAGAGCATGACAAGGGTACAAACCCTAGGCCTCCATAGAAACATAAACCATAACTCTAGCAAAATAGTGAGGTTACAATACCAGAAAGATTAAGACATCATCTATTTGTTAGAATAATTTTAACTCGATAGCGAAAAAAGTAACCAATAACTTCTTTTTTAAATACCCATATAAAGAAAATGCCCAACGTCCTTTATTTAAATACCAAGATAGTCAATGGCAAAGGGTTCACCAAACATCAATTGTTTTTAGTAATAAAATAATCATGCCAAAATGTCAGTGAATCTCAATCAGTCAGTCTCCTCCTCCCGAGGTGGTGGCGATGGCGGTGGAGCACTTTCAAATTTTGAAAAGGCAAGAATCTTTGTAGGTGCAGTAGGCATTAATGGCAGACAACTTGTTGATGGGAAGGTGATGTTAGATGAGTCCTTAGCTAATGGTAAGTGTCGTGGGTCCCCTATTGCGGAAAATGAATATTTTGGTGGGAAAGGAGCCCCAAAGGTTTCTTGTCCTTCACATTATTTGGTGTTCTTTGAAAGGGGGAATCTTGGTGCTAAAAATTCTAGACCCGGACAATCAACTGATGGTTTGGGTATGACCTTTTCTAGCTCTGGTCCTGGGGTTGATAAGACAAGGGGTGATTTCTTCTCGAACTCATCCCTCAAATGAACTAATATTTTTTTCTCCTCATGTGGCTTTTATCTCTATTGCAAAGACTGGAGAATATTCAATCTTTGTCCCAGATTGCATTGTTGAAAAAAGTGTATCAAATATAGATATGTCTCTTCTGGGAAAACTTGTGGGGCCCCGTCCTCATATCGAGCTAGTTCACACATTTTCTTTGAACTGGTGGAGCCTAAGGGCTAGGTGGATGTGGCTATAATCGGTAAAGGATTTTTTTCCTTTACTTTCAGATGTGAAGATGATCTATTGTTGGCTCTTACGAGTAGCCCCTACTTTATGGGAAGTCTTCTTTGATGCTGAAAAGATGGGAAACATGCTCTAATCCTACCTCGTGTTCCTTTATGGTAGCCCCTATTTGGGTGAGACTTCCAAGTCTCCCTCTTGAATTCTGGGATGAGAAAGTTTTGAAAGGGATTGTGAGTACTTTTGGGTGTTTTCTATCGATTGACCAAATGAAAGCTTCCAGGAAGCGTATTTTTTATGCTAGATTATGTGTTAATGTGGAACAGTCAGCAGATCTTCCCTCTCTAGTGAATATTAACTCTAAGTTTGGTGTATGGGAACAAGTGGTGGAATTTGAATCAATTCCTTTCGCTTGCTTCCATTGTAAGAAAGCTAGCCACTAGGCTAAAAAATGTCCTTTAAAAGTGTATAAGCAAGTGGTTAAGTAGTGGAAAGAAAAGGAAAAGGCTTCTGAGGTGGTATCTGCAGATCCTCTGAAGAATGGGGGGACTGCTCCTGTGAGTGAGAAACCTATGGAAATGAAGATGGTAATGGATGAGAACATTGTGATTCCTACGGGCCAAGTCAAACCTAAAAAGCTTAATGTGGTTGAGGAGTTGGGAGGTGTGGTTGAGGCAATTCCTTCCCATCTCAGTACCAAGGAGCCTTGTGAAGACTTTAGATCTGTGGATCAAGTTGAAGACTAGGAGATTGAGGGAGAGGGATTGGGTACCCCTCTTTTGGGGTCTCGTGGTGGTGGGGTTTTGAAATCGCCACATGATAAATGTTCTAAGTTTGAGGGGTTGAGGTTTGTTCAAAGTATGAATTGAAGGATATTGGTGATATGGTTGATCCTAAAAACCCTCCTTTTATTTTGGTGAAAGGAACAAATAGAAAGAAACAATCTCCCCCTTGTTGGTTAATAGATTTGTTACTTCATTTTATACTCTTTTTCCCATATTAATGACAACCTAACCAACAACTGAGTCACTTGCAATGGTATTTGCACTTTCTCTCTACTTTTTTTACAAGGCACAACTACCTTTGAAAGATATGTAATGAATAAAAACATAAGGTATGATTTTAATTGGAAAACAGAAAAGGAAGGCTAACATCTACCCATAACCATGAAAATAGATGCGAAAGATTGATTTAAAATGTAGTGAATATGAACAAATAACACAAAGTTCATTTATCCCACACCCACAAATGAGAAACAAGAAAAGGATGGGCAACAAACTCCTTTTCAACATACGAGTTAATCTGAATTCAAAGTCTCAAAAATAAGCACATACGTAGCCTGACATAATAGATAAAACATTGAAGAATAATCACAAAGAAGCACAGTTCATTTGCAATCAAAACAAAACATTAATAAGCACACAATCTCATAAATATCTTCTTTATTTCTCCAATGCAAAAGGAGTTCAAAGACTCAGTCTCTTGTACAACAAACTACCCCTACTCCCCCCTGCTCCAAAATAGCTGCAAAAGATCCCCTTTTTACAAATGAGTTTAACTTTTATAATTTCCCCTCGTAACAAATTCTTGAAAATGAGACATAAAAGAAAAACCCCTTTTTTGGAATTACTCAATCAGTTACAAATTTCTTTTTAAATTAGGCATACATAAGTCATCCGTTCTCTCTTCCCACACACACATATATATAGGTACATAATATAGATTAGACAAAATTTTGAATGTTGTTAAGGGAGTGGGCTGAACAATTCAAAACCATGTCACAATAAAATCACTTTTCCATTCGGGGATCTAATATGAGCATCTCTTTAACCACTGACATCTGAGAGAACAAAGAGTACAGAAGAAAAAGTAGAAGCCATAAACCATTTTCTCTTCAATTGATATCACTGTCATTGATTGAGGGATCATCACATTTATATATCCATGGGTTTACTCTTGCAGAATATAAAGTATACCAACCTTCAACATTACCCTTTACACACAAAGCATTTGGTTTAGATCCAAAACTAATTTTCATGTAGCAAGATAACACATTTACACAAATATTGCAGGCTTAATTGTATTTAGACAAGGAAGATTTTAAAATTTTTAATATCACATTCCAAAAGCATAGGATGAAATTTTATAGCAACAACTTCTTTTTCTTTCACACAAATGAAATCATCTTTGGGGATGTTAGTAGAATGGGAAAAAAATTTACCAGTACTTTCATCAACTTCAATCAATAAACTATCAAATCTTTTAATTTCATCTTTATACCCATATACTTTATTTGTCGAATCAATATCATAGGAAAAAGGAAATTGAAAAGAAACTATGTGGGCCCACATAACATCTCTTTCGGAAAAATAAATGACTTCTTCTTGTGAATTTTCCTCCTCATGCTCTTCATAAGAAAATTCAAGTGCTAAACATTCAGGTTGCATACAAAGATTTGATTGTGGATTTTCCAACTTTTCTTCATTATCAATCTTTGAATCATGAAAAAAAGGACTTCATATTCAACTTCCATGCACTTTGGAGAAAAGATATCCAACACCTCTTCTTGGTGTTGTGTAGCCTCAAGTTGCTCTTCATTGTTGGTAAAAGTAAATGATTTCATTTCTGCGGTAGATAAGAAGGCCAAAATAATATCATCTGCATTACCCTCTTTAGAATTTGTATCATGGGAGGTTTGTTTATTTTCTTTGTCACTTGAGGGACTTTCTAGCTCATTGTTATCTCCTTCATAATGGAAATAAAAGGATTCAATTCCTCTATCCATATGAGGTTTAACTCCTGCATTACTTACTTCATCTCTACCAAAAATTTTGGGACCAAAAATAGTAAGGTTAAGACTTTCAGTAGAAGGAGGTTGTACATATTGAAAATCTATAAGCTAAGAAAATAGTTTTTGCATGATAGGCTTCCTCATAGATTCACATTTCAAATAATCTGCAACCTGATTTTCTTTCCATAACCCACTTAATATCAAGTCATCTTCTATTTTTACAGCCTCTTGCTGAGCAACTTCGATATCACCTACTTTACACCGTTTTAACTCAAATTGAACGTCTGGATGCAATGTAGAAATAAGAGTACAAAGTTGTAGTTTCTTAGTTGGTTGAATAGAAGATGGAATATTTTTGAGTAGTTGATTGAATCTTTCCACAAAATCTCTAATTGATTCACCTTCTTGCTTCTGAATATTGAAAAATTGGCCCAGTAAAGCAGCTTCATCAACATGACCCTTATACCTTCCCAAGAACTTATTCTTCAATGAATCATGATCAGTAATACACTTTTCTTCTAAATATTGAAACCAATTTTCCACAGGCCCAATAAGAGATTCAATAAATAATCTCACAAAAACATCTTCTTCACTTACCCCCAAAATGCCACATGCAACTGTAAAAGCCAGAATGTGGTCTTCAACATCTTGATGATTTTATCCACTAAACTTCAGGAAGTTCTTTCTTGATCCTTCAGGAAATGGTGAATATTGTGGCAAAGAAAGATGTCCAAAGTGATTTCCCCATTGCTGGGAAGTAATTAATGCCATAATGTAATTCTGAAAAATAAATCAACAGAAGTCTTCTCCAGAATAAAATGCTTCTGGATACGTTCCACCTCATAGAGCCACCAGCCTCCATCCTCAGGGAGGCACCTTTAAATTTATAGGAAAAACAAGAGCACCACTCTTCAATTTTGAGTCCCCAGTGGAGTCACCAAAAATCTATTGGTTAACAGATTTGTCACTTCAGTTTATATTCTTTTTCCCATGTCAATGACAACCTGACCAATAGCTAAGTCACTTGCAATGGTATTTGCAAGTGCTCTCTTCTTGTTTTACAAGGCACAACTACCTTCAAAAGATATGCAATGAATGAAAATGCAAGGTATTCTTTTAATCTTAAAGTAGAAAAGGAAGGCTAACATCTACCTATAACCATGAAAATATATGCAAAAGATTGATTTAAAATGTAGTGAATGCGAAAAATAACACAAAGTTCAATTATCCCACATCCACGAATGAGAAAGAAGAAAAGGATGGGAAATAAACTCCTTTTCAACAAATGATTTAATTTGAATTCAAAGCCTCAGAAATAAGCACATATGCAACCTGACATAACAAATAAAACATTGAAGAATAATCACAAAGAAGCACAGTTAATTTGCAATCAAAAGAAAACATTAATAAGCACACAGTCTCATAAATATATTCTTTATTTCTCCAATGCAAAAGGAGTTCAAAGAATGGGTCTCTTGTACAACAAACCATGACTAAAAAGAAAACAAACTTCCCATTCTCCCCCCTATTCTAGAATAGATGTAAAAGGATCTCCTTTTTACAAATGAGCCTAACTTTTATAATTTCCCCCCATAACAGATTGTTGAAAATGAGACATAAAAGAAATCCTCTCTTTTTTTGGAACTGCTCAATCAATTACAATTTTCTTTTTAAATTAGGCATACATAAGTGATCCGTTCTCTCTTGCCACACATATATATAGGTACATAATATAGATTAGACAAAAATTTGAATGTTGTTGTTAAGGGTGCGGGATGAGCAATTCAAACCCATGTCACAATAACATCACTTTTCCATTCGGGAATCTAATATGAGCATCTCTTTAACCACCAACATTTGAGAGAATAGAGAGTATGAAAGCAAAAGTAGAAGTCATAAACTATTTTCTCTTCAACTAATATAACTATCATTGATTGAGGGATCATCACATTTATATAGCCATGGGTTTACTCTTGGAGAATATAAAGTATACCAACCTTCTGCATTACCCTTTACACACAAAGCATTTGGTTTAGATCCAAAACTGATTTTCATGTAGCAAGATAACACATTTACACAAATATTGCAGGGTTAATTGTATTCAGATAGGGTAGATTTTAAAAATTTCAATGCTCAAATTGGGGGTAACACCCCTCTAAGAGTTATTACAAGAAATAGGAAAATGTCAGATTGTGGCTCTGAGCTGAGAGGTAGGGGTCACCCTCCTTCGAATGTTACAAGATATAAGGAGAGTTGAATGGATATTGTTGATGGAACTCATATAACTTTATTGGAGATGTGCTCCAATAGCACTTCCCATAAGCTCTCATGAAGATCATTTCCTGGAATATGTGAGTGTTAAATCACCCTCATAAGCATGATCTTCTTGCTAATCTAGTGAGGGATCATCGGCCTGATACTTTTTTGGTACAAGAAACTAAAATGGAAATGGATAGGTTATCTAAACTTAAGCATAAGATCTTTAAGGATTGTGGTATGCATTGCTCTGAGGCGACTGGTGCTTTTGGTAGGATTGTTACGTTTTGGAATCTTAAGTTGATTTAGGGGGTTGAGGTGCTTCAGGACTATAACCATGTGGCTATAACTTCATTTATCAATGTTCGTGATAAGTTCTCTTGGACCGTTTCTAATATCTATGCTCCTAATAGTAAGATTTTCAGGAAAAAGTTTTGGGAAAATCTTAGTTCCCTTAAATA
>VDFB02351308.1:0-16861 GCA_007258455.2 Sequoia sempervirens
AAGATGTAGACAAAATTATTTTAGAATGAAATAAAACACAACAAAAAATGATCTCGCTAGGTATAGTTTCACAAAATACAAAATCACTGACACCATGGCAAGTGACTTACCTCACAATTCTGCACAAATTATGTCATGTTGTCAACTATTTCAATGATATCAATGCAAAGAGTTTGGAGGAAAAATATTATGAAAACCAACCAAAGCAATAATCTTTAAAAGATGAGATGAACCAAAACCAATCTCCCTACAACGACTGCTTCAATCTGTTCACAATAAATGAAAATTAGATTTCAATTACACAACAGGAGATTCAATTCATGCAATGCCTCACATTCCCAAATAGTACCAACAATTGTTAAGTTGCATTGTGTTATACCTTTTACAATGGGGAACTGATGTGTTGTAGAGGTAAGAAAGATGATTATCATGGAATAAATGTTTCCTTTCCTCACTCGATGTGTAAAACTAATAAATGAACCTACAACATAACCAGTTTGGAATCAATGAAGGTCTAATACAAATTATAGGCTCTAAGAAAAACTTTACATTGAACCACCCATGATATTTTATCTAAAAATGAGTTTTATTAAAAGTAATCTCTCTCACAAATGATTGATGCTCATAACATCACATATCCAAATACAATTACAGATTCCCATGCCTCTCTTATGAATAATAACAAGCTCATAATTATTAAGAAGCAGGTGGCTCTATTAACCATTCAAAAATGACAAAGTTGCCAATGTGTTATAGATTAGTTCTCTTTTTTCTTCTTATCTTATAGTCTTGTAGTGCTCTTGGGTAGTATACCCATGTGTTGGTAACTTGCTAGGTAGGTAGGTAGTCTTTTGAGTTCACCTTTGTAGTCTTTCTACAATGAAAGTGAGTTCTTTATGGTTTTCCATCTATAAAAGATTCAACAGGTAATGAAAGAAAACCAATGAAATTAAACACTTGTTACAAAAAATAGATTAGGGCTTGGGAAAGAATGAAATTCAATAAATAAGAGATGCCATAAAGGTCTATTGAACCTAGGCATTCACATTGCTTAAGGAAAAATATAGTAATGAGCTGAAAGCCTTAAGCACAGTAATGGAAAAGTATAAATGAAATTTACTCATTTCAAATATTTGAGAAAATTTACAACTCATAAATTCATTCTCAAAGGACATATGGCCAAACAATATTAACAATATAATAATAAAATATGAAACATTCAGCTATTTTATGTGAAGAAATAAAAATGCTTATAATAAAGAAATGAATCATAGAGAATGGTTTGGAAGATGGTTTATCTTTTTTCCTACATAAAGCTCATCAAATGTTGTACATGGCAGAAGAAAACCACGAACCTTAGGTGCCAATACCTTTATCAAAATCCTATTTTTTTGACATCAATTTAAATACAAAAATAATTTACATACAATATGACAAGCATCTAAGATTCTAAATCAAAACAAAGAAGTCACACTTTGTAAGGAAGGTTGGTATTGGATATTGCTTACAAAATTACACCAGATACAACCATTATTCACAATAATTATTTGGCTAGGGTAGTGAGAAGTGTTAGGATACAAGGAAGTTCAAATTAAATTTAAAACAAGTGAATGATCCCTTAACCTCCAAACAAAAGAGATAATAGTTTAAGAAAAGTGACAAGTACATTGAACTTGCATTAGAAAACACCACATTACTCAAATGACAAGACAAAAAGACTAATGCAAACACAGAAAAACCAAGACAAGTCATAGAAAACAACCTTCTCAATACCAAAGAACATTCTAATTCCTACAGAGATACAAGTGTGACCATGACCAGTTTGGCCTACTTCTAGAAATCTAGAGGTTGCAAATACCTGCTTGCCACAATTACTATAGAAGTTACATCAATAGTAGACATATTTTACAAGATAAGAAAATGAATTATATCAAGGAAAAGGAGCTGAAAATTGTATCAAGGAATAGGGAACTATTTACATAGTAGACAACTAGACCAGAGGCAATGCAATTTCCTCCATAACCAAAATACAATGTATAGCTAGAGCAACAAGAGAGATTTCTCATCAATAAGACATTGTCTTATCCAATATAGACAACTAGTAAATAGCATTACAACACAAGTCAGGTGGATACTCAACTCGACAGTAACAACTAAGAAATTATTCAGCCAATGTAAGCTTGAATCACACACCAAAGTTTCAAGTAAATAGTAGCAAATAACTCATGACTCGCTGAAATACTCACGAAGAGCTCATCAACGAGCTCATCAAATTATCAGAAAAATAATCAAATTGATTTGCTGAATTTCTAACTCTATATATTTTAGGGACTAAGTTCTTTAAACATTTTTTGAGTACTTTTAGTACTCTTACTCTTCACCTTTGCTAGTGTGTGTTTAGTACAAATCTAGCTACTGTGATAGATAATCACAAAAAAATACATGTGCAAAGAGTAGATACAACCATGACCTAAAATTTTGAAGTACAACACTTGTCAAAGCACCCACAATACCAAAATTATCATTCAAAGGGTGATTGTCGGCTTCTGCAATTATACCAAAGCCATCTGGTATGAGTTTCTAAATAAAATGGATGATAGGACTTAGTAATGCGTGTAATTAATTGTATTCTCATTTTCTATACTTACCTCTATTACAAAATATGCTTGTTAACAAAAATACCTACTCTATGAACTCCTATAAAGCATGTAACTACTCTCGAATTAATATTAGTTAGTTTCTATGGTCAAAAACATAGTTACTAGGTACAAAAAGTTCAGTTTGGAAAGAAGAGAAAAAGGTTTAAAATATCATGATTTCCTAAATGGTCTAATTTGATCTAGATAAATATAAAAACTAAAAATACATTTGATATTATATATTTTTATAAACCTAACAATATACATTCACACACATACAAAAAAATTCATAAGCACTAATTCTTTTAAGTAGTATGGGCATGTTCCAAGTTTATAATCTAGATGGATTTTAGTTTTTAACTCATTACATTGTTTTCTAGTCACATTTTTTAGGTAATATTTTATTCATTAATCAAACCAATTCAAAAAAATTGTTCCAAACCTGATTTGAACAAGATTTGACCAAATCTGGTAACTGCAGTTTGACAAAGCCACAATTAGGAGTTTGTTTGTAGAAAATGCTACTGGGAACTTTGTTACATAATTATAGGACTAAATCAATTTGTTTCAAAGATAATGACTTGCCCTTTTGAAGAGTTTATGTATGTGGTATATCATTTGTAATTGTTATATTATGTTTGGCTAATAGTTATTCAATGTCATTCATAGATTCAAGCTGGCACATGAGACCATGTTATTGTTGATGTTAATTATCTTCCTTCTTTCAAGGAAATTCTAGATGAAAGTGCTATTCCAGCATTTTGGGAAGCTACAAGAGTTCATATCAATCCTTCAAATAAAAATACCACTAAGGTTTCTCCCCACCTCTTTCCAGTAAAAAATAAGCTCCCTTTGACAAGACACATCCCAAGGACAACAACCTTTTGTAAGAAATGGAATAAAATAGTGATCAACACTCCATTACTTGTGTTACATCCACTTATTCGTATCAAGGTTATCCTTGAATTTTAATTTTCTTGTAGAACTTTAATTAGCCTTGGGAATTGATCGAAAGAATAAGAACGTAATGTTTGCTAATAAAGATTAAGAGTTGCAAAACATAAAGAATATGGTCACATAAAAATAATGTAGTCTTAATGTTTATTAAATGAGGACTTTTGTCACACTTCAAGACAAAATTCCATTTACAGTTGATGAGGGAAATATTTTCATGTACTAAAAAACATAAGGTGATTGGAGCATAATTTAGAAGGCAAGGAGTGTCCAAGAAATGTGGTATTAGAAGCACCCAAACCTATAGTTTGAACACCTCCAATGCCCTATGGAATGTGTAGCCATTGGGTGTCATAAATCTATTTGGGGAGCCATGGAGAGAAAAAGATGGAGTGTGGAACAAGCAAACCATAGAGGGTAGAAAAATCATGTGGAAGATTACTAAGGTTGTGGACATAGTTTGGAAGGATAATGCCAAAGATGAAGATGTTAAGAAATTACATTACAGTTCTTGTTGGAAGTAACATAAGATGTGAGTGTGGAGTTTCCTATGGGAAAAGTAATGGTTCTTTACAACCTGAAATAAACTGCCATAGTTAGAAATATGAAACATCTTGTTTGACTCAGTATGTTTCCTTTTCTCTAAAAAGTACATATTCTAATTCTTCAAAAATATTTTGTATAGATACAAGTTATCGATCTTGGTTTGGGTTCAAGGGCGCAATTTGTGGATTTGGTAAAAAAAAATAAAGTTTGATTCATTTTGGTTTTGTCCATACAAAACTTATAAAAACCATAAATATATGCATATTTGCAGTAAAAATTAAGCTCAGTATTTTTGAAAAACATGCTCCTATGGCTTATAATCCCCATTCTCCCTTTAGGTATTCATTTGCATTCCTTATTCTCCTATAGCTATTCTACATCTGATATACTTAATTTTCCTTTGCATTCATTTTCAACATTCAATTTAGCTTATTGCTAGCCTTGCTTGGTATCATCCATTGTAGCTTAATGGCCTCTCTCATCATCTAGTCCTAATGTCATCTTGCTTGTTCTATACTGCTCACTTGTTCCCCACTTTCTTATTGACAAATCTCTTATTGTCTATTTATCACCTATTATGTTACCAACAACTCACTTAATTCCCATCTTATCACCTATTACTTAAAGCTAGACATATTCTTAGACATTCCTAGATTTCAAGCAACCTTTTTCTCTCCTACTTACCTTCTCAGTTTCCTTATTTGTAGATTCTACTTTTTTATACCTATTTTATAACGGTTCTTAGTGCACAAGTGATAACCATTCCATTGTAGCCAAAAATGCCTCATTTTTTCAAAAATAATGATTTTTTTTCAATCATATTAGCACTTCTTAGTCACTTATGAAGCATATAGATATTCCCCCTCTGGTTTTCATCTTTTAGTCAGTCACTGTGACATTCCAATTGTCTCTTTCAAACTAGATCAACTAAGTCCCCATCTTTTCCTCACCCATCTTTCACCCTTTCAGGTACACCTAGGTCAAATCTAATATAGTAAGTATTATTTCAATTAGATTGAATTTTTTGATACAAAATCAATAAGGCTAAAATACTGAAAATTATTGTTTTCAAGGTCTTGCAAAATCCGGACCGATCGAATTTGAACAAATAATAGCAATCTATAGGAGCAAGTGAAAGATTTTTTCTTCCAAAAAAAGTGTAAGAGGAAAGTATACTATACTAGTATAACCCAAATAAAATAATTAAAGAGTAAACATAGTAGAGAATATCTCATCAAGTTCAAGAGAACTGACTTGGCTCATATTAATTATACTAAGAAACCTGGTGAAAAATTCAAATTGTTGAAAAGGCGACAAGATGCTTTTCAATATTTCAGGGGATTAGAAAAAAATAGACTAGCTGATCTATGGAAGGTGAAAACATTTCTTAAGAATCCTTCTGTAAACTATGATATTTTATCAGATCCCGGATCTGACATTAGAAAAGATATAAATCAATTTAATTCTATTCGATTTATGAATCAGAATTTTTCAAGATCTTCTTCATCCAGTGATCAAAATAAAGAACAATTAAAATTAAATAAAGAACAATTAAGATTAAACGATGATTTCCGATTGAAAAACTTTCTTCTTAAAATAACGGATCAATTTACTCTATCAATAACTAAGCCTGGACAGGGTTACTCTGATGAAATTGTTTATGATGACATTATCCTGAATGTGGATTTAGAATCCGAAACTGCATTGGATAAGTATGCTTTTCCAAAATTGTTCCAGAAGTATTCTTTGGAATGGAAAAAAGTCTTTAAAATATTCTATATTCAATTAATTGATACAAAAAATATATATTCTTTTGAATTGGGTATCTAAAATTCTAGATCTTAGGACACTGAAGTAGTAATATTCAACACTAAATGCTTGAAAAGAGTTATGTTCAACACTGAAGTAGTCCTGCAATGTAGCTATAGAAGAAAAATATGTCTATTAAAAAATTCAAAGAAAAATGTTTAACTACACTCCTAGTCATAAGAAAATGAGGCTTACCTTACACCTACTGCAACATAAACAGTCAAAGAAAAAGCGGTGTGAGAAACTTCTTTGAATACAAAAGAATTTGTTAAACCTCATGTTGTTTATTTAATACTATGCATAATCCATATGGGTATCTTCCATTTTTCTCCCTGAGTAGTACCCATTTCACTCCTTCTCATGGATTTTTCTCCTGTGATCATCCTCTGGCATAGGGGATGTAGCTATTGTCCCTACAAAACACCAAGTCTAAGACATCATAACATTTAGAAAGAGAATCGTAGGATATCATTGAAACCCAACAGAGGTGAAAGAGTCTCATAAATAAATAAAGGAGGTTGCTTCCTGCTAATTAGGGTTGATTGTTTTAGAATGAAATAAAACACATTAAAAAAATGATAACCATACAATTTAAAAAAAATAAAACTCATTGAGATCATGGCAAGTGACTTACCTCAAAATTCTGCACAGATTGTGTTGTGTTTTCAATGATGCCGATGAGAAAAAATGGGTAGAGTGTGTAGGAAAAATTTATGCAATGTTCATAACCCTCCTACTTTGTTTGAATGGGTGGACCTAACTTTGAAACTGCACTTGGATTCCTATTTGTAATTGAACGTCTCATATGTTTTGCATAGGTTTCACACAAAATAATGATTTGATATTTTAACACCGCAAAGAGCTGATTTTTTGGAAGATTAGATATTGACAAAATGCCTCTTGAAGAGAGGTTATCTCATTGAATGCAATGATTGCAGGATATGCCCAAAATAGATTTTTCCAAAAAGCTTTAGGAACTTTCAAGCAAATGCAATTGGCAGGTGTAAAGCCAAATTGGACAACCTTTTCTAGCATTCTCCCTACCAATGCTAAAATAGGAGAATTGGAATAGGGTATGCACATCCATCAAAGCATAAAAAATAGAGGAATTTTTTCAGACGTTGCAGATGTAACTGCCCTGATGGACATTCATGCAAAATGTGAAAGCATAGAAAAGGCACGTGAACTGCTTAACAAAATACCTCAAAGAGATGTCATCTCATGGAATATGTGGGTGAGCTTTGAAATATGTAGAACCTCGGGAATCTAGATTGTTTTGCATTAGGAAGGGATTCTCAGAACTTCAAAAAGATCAAACCCATGATTTGTAGAGGACGAGACTTGGGTTATATTCTAACACACCTGATAGCTCATTTTTGGTTCTCAATATATATTCCCTTTCTAAAAATTGTTGTAAACAAGTCTCATCTATAAAGATCTCAACCATAAATGGAAGAGATGTAATCTAATGTGATATGAATCATTTTCCCACATAATTTTAGACGATGAATGTTTTTTGTTCTCTTGTAAATAAACTCATGGGATCTAATGTAATGTGTCCATCTTAATAAATTTGTTAGTGGAGCCTTTGTATTGTAGAGCATTGTATAGGAGGGGTTTTACTTCTAATTGTGTCTGTGGTTCAAAATAATACCAAGAATGCATTATGGAGGGTAAGTATCAACATCAAAAGGTATTTAAATTTGATAGAATAAATACTCTGGTCATACCTCCATTTTAAGCTCAAAAAATGTTCACATTGCACTTTGCAGTTCTCAGCCTTTTGTAACACACAAACTCATTTTATGAAAAATAATTACAAATGAAAAAAAAAATTATAATTTTTTCACCATGGAATGGATAGGGTAGGATTCAGTTACCACAAACAACAAAATTATATAATGATATAGCCACCCTAACCTTCTTCAAACCAATTGTATTAGTTTCATGAACACTTGTGGAAGTGTCACCAACAACAATTATGCAAGTGTATCAGCGGTCCTACAACACAACCAACAGTTGCATCAATGTATCAATAGGCCAACAACAAGAAACATATATGTAACTGTACTAGTAACCCAACTAATGTCACCAAAATTCATACCCTGCAAAGTGGCAGTGCTACCCAAATAGAAGAACACAATCAAAGACAACCAAGAAATGATGTCTTGTCCATTTCTTGATATTTAAGGGTTATTTAGCACACACATCACGAATATTTGTATATGCAAGTATCAACACCTAATTGTAGAGCCATGACCATAGGAGTGATTGAAAAAATGAATTCAATTGTAAACAATGGAAATCTAGGGGGCAATCACAAGTTGATAAAACTAGAAAAATGTTGAATTACTATAAGAAAAATCTAATGATATTTATAAATTTTAAGGAAGAAAAGCTTAGTGATGGCACTACCAGGCTTGTTTCTACCACACATGGGTTTCCAAGGTAAAATTCCTTTTTGTTATTGTATGTTCTTGTTTAAATTTTTTTGTTAATTCTCATGTCTCATTTCCAACAAAAAATTGACAATAATTCAAGTACAATGTACATTCTAAAGTGTTGTCATTTAAGTTTCTTTTCAAGTTGGAAATATAGTTCATTTTTTCAATCTGCAATTAATTGTCAACATGTAAAAAATGAGAAAATACCAATGAATCTTAAGACAAAAATGCCAATTCTTACATTCTAGCATCATTCTAGTGTTTGTTCAAACTATCATCTAAAAGTAATTACACACTTCCTCTCATATAGGAATGTTTCTATCTATTAGGCTACTATTATAATTCTTATTCACTACGTGGTGAAGAAACACAAATATATAACAACCTCATACAATGCTTGAACACTTGTTATTCCTTTGCAACTCATTAATGGATCCTAATGATATTCAATAAAGAACTTAACTATGTTAGTCAACCAAAGACATCTATTTATACAGCTGCATATTTCATCCAATATTTCTATGTATAAAGCATCTATTATATCATATTTGTACTTATAATGCACCTATTATGCCCATATAAGCCATTAGGAATCCATTTGGTAAAAAATGTAGATAGCATTTCCTTCTTGTAGTAAATATAAAGTTAAATCTTTTCAAATCACAAATTTAACATAGTTGATAGTCTCAAACTAATTAAAATAGAACTAGCTATTTCTAAAATATCAAAAAACAACATCCTTGGTTAAAATTTTATTAATTAAAAAGTATTTCTAGATAATTTTCTATGAAATAGATAAATAAATACACATATTTTTTGGTTCTTAAAGAGGATGTAAACGTTACATAAGAAGAATAAATTACTAGAACAGATGAAGAATCAACAAGAATGATGCATCAAAAGAAACATATAAACTTACCCAACTATGTATATCCGAAGGTAAACAATAGATTCCAGACCAACATGATCAATAAGCTCATCCACATACATTTTCAAAGCAGTAGGCACCCAGCTGATAAATTTGAAATATGTTTTATAATTCAAATTGATGAATTTTCCAATTAACTGCTGAAACAGAGCATATACAACTTCAAAAGTAATGTGAAGCTAATAAAATGAAAATAATCTAGTGCATAGGTGTGAAACAAGATTGTTCTCTATTTGAGTGATTTCCATAGTTGTGAAACAAGAGAGAGAGAGAGAGAGAGAGAGAGAGAGAGAGAGAGAGAGAGAGAGAGAGAGAAGTTAGGGCATTCTGCAAATAAGCATCACAAGTGAAGAAGGTTACCTCAAATGGCTGCGCACAACAAAAGGCATGGAGTCGGGCTTCCATAACTAAGGATTTTCCCATAATACGAGTGAAAAATATACATCAAACAACATGACTACCCTAAATTCTCCATGCTTGGGATTTAAAACCATGACCACCAAACCCTTGACCTATACAAGCCTCTTGCTCGATAGTGCCTTCAGCTCATGCATTATGCTCCTACTCCCCTTCACTAACCCTGATCTTACATTTTCAAGAAAAAATAGTAATAGAACACAATAAAAAATGGCCCGACTGCATACAGTTTTGAAAAATAAAATTGACTAAAACTATGAAAAGTGACTTACTACAAGATTCTACACAAATTGTGTCCTACTATCAACATTGATGATGCAGAAAAATGGGAAAAGGTTGCAACCCTAAATCAAGTGTCACACTTTCACTTCTCCATTTTGGTGGGCTACAACTCAAAATAAGGTTTTACTTTCACTTCTCCATATTGGTAGGCATTTTGATGAAGGTTTTAGAGTATGTTTATTAAAATGAAAATTATGGACAAGATCTTAATAATGAGCAAATTTTTGCATGTTAAATACACATATAATTTTTTTGTTTTATTTTTATTCAAGGAGTAAACACTTTTGACAAAGCTATGAATGGGATACAACCATTCAACAATACCACTAGCGGTTTGAATATGGTGGCAAGAACAACAATACCACATAAACCATCACACCATGCCAATCTTAGGCACATAAATTATTATAGTTAATAATTTAATATGTTATTTTTTATATAATACAAAATATAATTAATATATTATATATATTTAATATAATGGTATTTTACAAATTAAATTATATATATAATGTAATTATATTTGTATTATATTAATAGTATATATATGTTATATTATTATTAGAATTGTATACATAATAAAATTATTAAATATAAATGTCAAAATTATTATAATTAATAATTAATAATTAATATATTTTTATATAAGAGTGGTTATATGGGCATCTCTCACATTTATCGGCATCGTTGAGGAAAAATATTTATTTTTGGATTGTTTAAATCATATTTTATTAGTGAAATTGACCACAATTTTTCTTTGATACATTTGACATGCTAACACAACAAGAAAATCAATTGGCTTCAAATCATAGTTAAAACATTAATGATTCATTAACATAATGAGTAATAAAAGTTAAAGAATGTAAATGTTAATTTTTTTTTTATAAAATATGTGAAGGCCTTAAGACTGCATCGAGAGGCAATGCCTTCCATGCAATAGGTATTTTTGGTGCACCAAGCAACCTAGGCACCAAATGGCCCGCTTAGGTAGGGGTCCCATGAGGGGGGCTTAAGCTCTATAGATTATGATCAAATTCAAAAGAAAAAAAGAATATAGGAGTAATAGTCATTTATTTAGTCATTTTTATTTGTTTACCAATTATTTAGTTGTGGTTTTACCCGATGACCAAATTAGTCACTTATGATGATCAAATTAGTTTATTTTATTAAAATTCTACTACTATGTGAATAAAGAATTTTTAGTCAGCGTAGTCATTTTATTTGCTAATTCTACTAGTGCATCAAATATCCTAGCTCTCAATTGGCCTCTCCAATAGGTTTGAGCACGACAATGTGCTCCCAAGCCTAGATGTGCAAAAAAGTAACTTTGGCTGATAAACTAGTTGCAGCCTTGTATATAACCTATTGCATATCATGATAAAGATGTGCCAGAATGCATGGACCCCAAGAAAATACACATGCATCCTCTATCATCCTCTCAAGTACTCTACCCCATCCAATGCTAAAACCTCTGGATCTCCTATCTGGCATGAGTTTCCATCAAATCAAACTAGCAACCATGATGATGGTATTTCTCAAAAATTTGATATACTAACGTAGGTTTATTTTTCCATCATCTACCTCTAACTCATCATCTCCTAAGACTCTCTCTAGGGCCTCCTCACCTCAATCAACATTATAGATTCCTCTCCTTATGAATAGGCACCCTCAAGATGTGCCAAACTTCCTCAAGTGTAATGGTGGCCTTGTCGATGGGAAGATGGAAAGAAGAGGTCTTTGATCACCATCTCTCAACTAAAGTTAGACTCAAGGCGAGATGTGCCCTAATATTTGGAATGTATGTGATATAGTATAACCCAGTAGTGCCCATAAACTCCATTTCAATATGTTTGAGTCCTTCCATCCAGTCCAACATGTATGGTCATTGCTCCCATGGAAAAATAGGGTCTAGAACAACCTACAAGCATAACACTCATAATTTCAATTCTAAAAATTGCAAAAAGAATCTAAGTCTAATTGGCCCAAAACCAAAAGTGATCTTTTTTACAAAAGTGTTGTGTAGTGCCAGTCATAAGCATCACACTTTTAGAAAAGTGTCTCATTTAAAAAAAATAAAAGTGAGAGCTAAACAAAATAGTGTTGACATATGCCAATCAGATGTGAGCCGATTTTACAAAAGAATTGCAATTTCCCAAAACCTGATGCACTTTTTATAAAGAGACACTTTTTTTCAGAAGTGTTGCATCTAGTTATAGAAGCATCGTGTCGAGTTATAAAAGAACCGATTGAAATGCAACATGTTTGTTTACCTTAGAATTTCCAACCTAAAATTAGCTACCTAAAACTATGTGAAATGAAACAAAGGTTAGTCACATACCAGGGAACCTACTCCTTCAAGCAGCTAAAACTGATGAACTTGATCTGTGTGGTGTGGTGCTTGAACTATGTCTACCATAGTGTCAGGATCTCTACAAGGTCTTGAAGCTAAAAATATCAATGAGCTCTAGAAGTTTCAAACTAAAAGTGTGCAAATGAGGATGAAATTAATCCAAATGTACATATACACCTAGCAAACCCTAGGGTTTCAACTTGCAACTCATTTTTCAACCTTGGCTATCAATCTTGGTCAATTTCTTGGCTTCATAGGGCTTAATTTTTTATCCTCTTTTCAATAGACCTAGTTTCATCATCCTGTCATGATCTTGACCCAAAAATTATTTTTTTAGTTGATCTCTTGAGGGGGAAGCCTACCATCCTTATTTTGTCCACTGGGGCATAGTGGGGAATCAAGTGAATTTAAAAAAAAAATCCAAGCAGCATCGAGTCTTTGAAACAATGCAACAAGTACATCACTTTGAAAAGAGGGAAAAAATGCAGACAACTAAAATTGTACTAAGCATATCACACATCTCGATTTCACTTATTAACATCATTTTTCTTATTATCACCTAATTCCTCCCTTTAATTAAATAATGTATAATTATTTGATATAATTCACTTTATTCCTTTATTAATTGAATAATTAAGGTTATTTGATTAATTCACCATTTTCTTACTAATTCCCTTCATGATTAAATAATTTCTAATTATTTAATTAATCTCCCATCCCACTTGATTAAATAATTCTCAACTATTTAATTAAAATCTTAATTCCTCTTATCCTCACAATTAAATAATTTTTATAATTATTTAATTGCCTAATTTTCTTCCAACCCTCTAAATTGTACAAAGAATATTCCTTTTTCAAAAAGAGAATATTCCCAATTCAAATTCAAATGTCTTCTTCCCTCTAATTCAAAATATCTTCAACCCGTTTTCCATGAAAATGGGGATATTTTGGGCTCTCGTGAATTCTCATCCCTTCATCTCCTTGATTTTCTCTCATCTGGACATTGATCCTTAGGTCAAATCCCCACTGTTGATCAAAATTTTCCAAAGCTATAAAACAAGCCTCTTAAACACGAAAATCATTCACAATCCTCATAAGCATAGGTACTCCCTAGAATTCTTGATTCAATCTTGAGCATTTAAAAACCTATTTTGTGAATCACCTCTCATGATCAAGCTTTTGCAATCATGGATTATTCACAATTTGAGCAATCCGCATCACAAATTTGCATCAATCCACAATAGGATTGAAGGTTTGCATTGTCTATTTAATTTGATTACTTTGAATTTACAATTCATTTCTTTAGATTAAATATTTGAATCTTTAGCAAACTAATTTCATTGAGTATGGGTTTGTATGATCCTAATCTTGTAAGTTTTTAGTGTTTTTAGACTCTAATTGCTTCAATTATGCTTTTCATTTGATGACTCATTTTTCCCCTATGACAACTATATGGTCAAAACTAGCTAATTGTTGTATGGATCTTCCATATAGGTTAAATATAAAACTAAGGAAGAAATAATGTTGAGATATTATAAGTAGTTTCTATTAATATGTAACTATATGTATGTATATGAATTCTAAAGGAAGAATGAGTGGATGAGGATTTTTTTTGCATTAATTAGCATACTTAGAATTTTTAAACTAACATGTTATGCATTGTAGTGTCAAAAATTATCACCCTTAACAATTTCAAATTAGTTTTTGTCCCTCTTAATTTATTAGACCTAATTAAGCCCCTAATTTCCTAAATTATGCATTCCAAAGGCCTGTTTTTATCATTTTTCGAAGGATTGCAAGCAATGAATAAATGTAGGAAATTAATGTTTTGATCTCAACACTAAATGTCAGGTGGAAGATAGGGCTAGGACCCATACTCCCATGGTCATGTGGGTCCCCCTATCTTTTCAGGGACTAATTTTTAATATGTTGTTGGTGGCATTTTAACATTCAAATTTCAAATTTTAAGTGTCGAATTTTGGGATCTAATTTTTGAGAAATTAACATAATTGCATATAAATACCTAGTCATTGCATCATTTCAAATCTAACAAGAAAACTATTAGAAAAATTATGATTAGGAGAATTCAAGAGCAAGTCAAGAGCAAAATTTTAGAGCTCTAAGTTGCAACAATTCAAGATCCAACATCATGTCAAATTCTATGTGTGTTCATGTTTTATGAAGGCTAACCCTTGTTGTAGGTCTCTAAAGCATTCAAGTAATCCAAGAAATCAAGATTCAAATCCTTGAGGTGATGTGCAAGACTTCAGTCCTTCAAGGAAGCCATTGAAGGGTGGTGAGTTGCAATGTTTTGTGATTTCATCATTCATTCCTTTAAATTATCATTTCTATCATTAACATTGCCATTGTGGAAGTGGAAACACTTACATTGGTTTTGACTAAGGCAAGCCCCTAAATGGCCCAACATTTTCCCTCTCTTTGAATGTGAAGGTTATAGGTTTGAAGAGGATTGACGGAAGAATGAAGACAAGTTATCCATTGTTGCATTTGAAATCCTACATCTTGTCAAGCCATGGAAACTCACCTACAAAATTATTTGATGACATTTTGATAACTCTACAATTGGGAAATGGAAGGTTGGATCCAACATCAAAGGAATTAAAAATCAATTTTAGGACCCCCTATTAGAGACCCATATGCCCCTAGGCATCCGAGTCCTCATTTGCATTCCAGAGCCAACTTTTAATGACAAGTACAAAATCCCTAGTACTTTTCAGATCTATCTGCGAGTTGTTGTTTCAGTCTATTAATCATCTGTTTATTATGTTTTTCATATTAGGGTACATAGTTGAATTAGGATAACATTCCAAATCATTTCCATCCCATTCCCTAGACTCAAAAGAAGGAGATTTAGGTTTGATTGGTTCACCTTCATGATTGATAGTCAATCTATTCACCTTGTTGATCTCCCTCTTTAATGAAACTTAGAAAAATATCCCATAACACTCCCAAAACAAAACAAAAAAACCCAATCCTATGTTCTATACATTAGGACTTTAGGCTCACATTTTTCTTTGTTTTATGCATTAGGAAAGAGCTTGCATTATAACTAGCATCGTATGAAGCCATAGTAAATAGGAACTTATGTAGAACATAAATTCACACATTCATATTATTCAATAAGTAAAAATATTATTTGAAATTACTGCCATTCTTTTAAAGTCTAAAATTTAAATTGGCCCTATCTAATTTATTGCATGTTGACTTGAAGTGTGAAACATTTCAAATTGTATTCTAGGGTATTGTATAAAAGGATAAACCCTAATTCATTTTAAGGCATTGATAGCTCTTATTCCACATTTTCATTATCACTTATGGAGAGTATATGAGCATGCATTTCCCTACTAAGATTTGTATTCTTAGCAATAATCTAATACCCACATGTTCCTTTCCTTGAGATATATTTTTTGGTATTGTATTTTATTTAGGCTATGTATTTGTGATGCATAGATTATGTTGTAGGTTTTGAGAGGTGTGTGTTATGATTTATATGTCTAGATTATCATGGTGTGTTATCCCATTACTATCTTTGTAGTCATCCTATTTATATATGTGGTAATTTTTAATGATTTGGTCATTTAATATTTACCTCTATATATATATGTGTTTACATTGATGGATGATATTATCATTATGTTGGTATAATAAATGATTGTGATTATCACGTTTCCATGAGTATATGATGTATGTTATATTGTGCCCCATTGGGTGATTATGCACTAATTTGGTTATCTTGTATGGAATAGGTATGCTTGTTTTCTTCTTTGAGTATATAGGTATATGATATTTCTCCACCTAGTTATGCAAGTTTGGGTTATCCCCCAAATATGGTTAATTTGGAGATGCCACTTTGGGTTAATGTTTTTTGTACCCTCTCTCAAACCCAATTCATGTGAAATATGAGTCCTAAAATTCTCATTTTGAGTTTAGATATGAATCAATGGTAATTGAAATATTTGCATGTGAAAAAACCATAAATATTTGATTACAATTGTGGTTGTATAATTTCTAGTTTATTTAATTATATTTTAAATTTTAAAGTATTACATTTTAAAAATGATGTTTTATGCATTGAGAAATTGAGAAAATTGAAATGAAAACAAAAAAATTGCTAAGTCAAATGCTTGAGGAATTATGTTGATTTTATTGAAATTAATTATATGGAATATTGAATTGAATGAGTTTTAATTTTTCAAGGTTAATGGAAGCCAATTAACGAAAATTATTAAATTGGTTCAAGGATTCTAATACAAGAACATTGTTTTAAATTATTGAGAAAAAAATATAATTGAATATCATCAAATGACACCTAAAACTAAATAACCCATATATATTTATCATTTCAAAAAATATACTAATCTATTTCCTAAAAGAACCCTAAGTATTGTCCATTTCCTAAGGTGGATGTAATCATTCCCTATTCTATTTATTTATTGTAATTTTTTTGAAAAGGATTCTTTATTAAAAACAT